>JABYQR010000169.1:0-92074 GCA_022592445.1 Cytidiella melzeri | reverse complement strand
TCGGTGTCTTTACCAGTAAAGCTATGACTGCTTACTTGAAAACTCAAGGAACTATACTACGTCTTACTGTACATGATACTCCTCAGCAAAACGGTGTTGCTGAGCGTGTACATCAAACTATTATGAACTTGATTCGAGTAAACCTGCATACTGCATCTTTACCAAATCGACTATGGTGGTACGCTGCATTATACGCGATGTATGTGTACAATCGTTCTCCTCGTACTATACTTAACTACAAAACTCCTTACTTTAAGCGATATGGCACAGACGCTAACCTTGATGGACTTCAAGTCTTCGGTCAGCCGTGCATTGTATACGACGAATATCGCACAAATAAACTAGCATCTAAGGGTAAAAGGGGAGTCTGGATAGGCTTCGCTGAACACTCTAAAGGTCACTACGTTTACTTCGGACAACGTGTTGGAGTTGAACGTAACTTGCAATTCGTTGACTCTACGATACGAATTGAAGGGGAGAAAGAACCAAATGTCGAAAAACTTACTACTGAAAAACAACTTGAACTTGAGGACAACCCTCACATAGAACCAATGGAAATCGACGAGCCTGACCCTACTGGTCCAAGGCGTTCCAACAGAACTCCTCAACTATCGCGTAAAGCTCGTGGACTAAACTACGACGAAGTAGACACTAACATTGCTTTCTACTTAACTGAGTTTAACGCTTACTATGCTGAGGACGTCGGTGACCCTGTCACTTTCAAAGATGTACTTAATCACCCTCTCAAAGACGATTGGTTTAAGTCTATGAAACTTGAGGTTGATACACTCGAACAACTCGGCACTTGGGAATACTGTATCCCGCCGCCAAATGCCAACATTACTGGTTCTCGCTTCGTCTACAAGACTAAGTACGAACATGGCAAAGTTACTAAACTCAAGTCAAGACTTGTTGCGCAAGGATACTCTCAGCGCGATGGTATTGATTACTATGCAAACGACTTGTTCGCTCCAGTCGCGCGCATGAGTTCTATGCGACTCATACTCACACTTGCAGCTTCACTACACTTCGAGATTAACCAACTCGACGTTAAGTCTGCTTACTTATACGGTAAAATTAACGATGATGAAGATCTTTATCTTCGTCCGCCGCCTGGCGACTTACTGCCCAACTTGCCTAAGGGCTGGGTACTTAAATTACGCAAAACTATCTATGGCCTTAAACAAGCCGGACGTCGCTGGTACAAGGTACTATGCGATATACTTTTCCAACTTGGACTTAAGCGTTCAGACTATGATAACGCTGTCTTCTACCTTTATAGGGGAGAAAAACTAATACTTATACTCGCTGTTCATGTCGACGATATTACTCTCTGTACTATCACTTCTGTCGTCGCTGAACAATTTGAGATAGCACTTAGACAACATGTCGAGGTAACAAACGGTGGCACTATCCACTGGATGCTTGGCATGGAAATCGATTACGACAAAGCCTCTGGTGTTATCAAGCTTCGTCAACGCGATTATATCCAAACTATACTTAAACAAAACAACTTTGACCACAATCATACACGCTGTACGCCTATGATACACGAGCACAACTTAGCCCCCCGTGACTCGAAAGAACCTCGTCAGGACGCTGACGCTATTAAACAATACATGTCTTTAGTCGGTGGTTTACGATACGTTGCTGACTGTACTTGACCAGACGTTGCATATTGCACTGGTCAACTTGCACGATACTTAGCTGACCCTTCTAAGGAACACTTCGCTGCAGCTAAACAGTGTTACCTATACTTGAAGGGAACGTGCGATTACTGGCTTGTCCTAGGAAACCAAGCAACTACTACTAATACTTCACTTGTCGGATACGCTGATTCTGACGGTATGACTACATACGGCAATAAACCAATAATGGGCTACACCTTCACATATAATGACTCGCTTATCTCTTGGTCAAGTAAGCGTGGTTCACTAGTAACACTATCGGTCACCGAAGCCGAATTATATGCCTTAGCGCATGCGTCAACTGAAGCTATATATCTAAAAGCACTCATTGACGAACTACTTAACTCTACTATGGACCCTGTCAAAATGTATACTGACAGTGCATCAACTATTGCCATTGTTAGCTCACCTGACAAGCAACATTCGCAACGAACTAAACACTTCGAGATTCGTAAGAATTTCATCAGCGATCGTGTACTCAAGAAGTATATAACTATTCATCACATATCTTCTAACAATCA
The DNA here is from genome assembly GCA_022592445.1 of Cytidiella melzeri. Classification (NCBI taxonomy): domain Eukaryota; kingdom Fungi; phylum Basidiomycota; class Agaricomycetes; order Polyporales; family Irpicaceae; genus Cytidiella; species Cytidiella melzeri. The sequence continues at coordinate 89,865 of JABYQR010000169.1, read as the reverse complement.
ACGTGCTGATACACTTACTAAAGCACTACCTCTCGAAAAACTCAAGCACTTCAATGAACTACTTCATATTCGTGCTTGAAGGGGAGTGTTCGACTATATTAAATTAGACGCTCAACGTACGGGCGCTGTAGTTACCGTATATAAGACTAAAACTGATCAATGCAACGACACGCACTTTTGATCCCCAACTCCCACTGTGTGATCCCTCTCAGACTCGCTCTCTCAACGCTCTCCACTACTTTCATAGCCTTCTAACAGCGCTTATCTGGCGCTTATCAGGCGCCTATTCCGGCGCTTATTCTCAGTGCCTATCAATTGATGCGCTGATGCGCTCCTTTCCTTATCTGTGTATCACATGATAGAACTCTCTGGAACATTGTGGAACATGCTGGAACTATGATGTCATAGTATAGAACATTCCATTAGATGATGTCATAGTTCTTAGAACCTTCTGGAAAAGTCTAGCCTTGTCTTAGAACAAGCTAGAACAAGTCTAGCCTTGTCTTAGAACAAGCTAGAACAAGTCTAGCCTTGGAGCTGGGTCATGGGGTCAGGTCATGGGGACAATTGCTATTGGTTGATTATTGAAGTGGCACCACTAGGGCATAGGGCATGCTTAGTAAGGTAGATTACTTTGCTTACTCATGTAGGTATTAGGGGTCTTAGGGTAGTACCTGGGGTCCTCCCCTTCATGTATATATAGAGGCACTCCTGAGGGCATATCCCCTCAGTCTTATCCACTCTGTTGATAAAGGACTACCTTGTACTCTCCAGTACTTCACTCACCACACCTCTTACACTCTATCTCACTCTATCCCTTCAAGTTTAACAACTTATCTGGTGAGTAGTAACCTTAACTGTTACATTTGGATAAGACTGCCCCTACTCCCTCACGTCTCTGGACGTGCTGGAGGTTTTCTTTACCTTTCTTCTAGGTCTTGTGCCTGTGCGTGGGCCCCTCTACAAATCCTCTAGAAATAGAGGTAGCCGGACCATAGGCTCTAAGTGGTAGTCGTGTCTAGGCCTTGCCTTGATGCGCACAACTTGAATCACCCTCTCGCCCGACACTCCTAGAGCTGATCAGAGCAGGGGTTGGCATTATGCCAACATGATGAAAGTGTGCCTCCCCACAGGCAATAGTGGAGTCTGGTGTCAGACAGCTTGTTATAAGAGCTAGACAACAGGACTAGAAACCCATGAGTGCCTAGGCACGTAGACGGGTAACTTGTTCTGGCTGGACTTAGGGTCAGTGTAATACTGATCCGCCAACCATTTGCCGCATGGGTGGAACCATGACGGAGATCCTTTTCACCACCGGACCTGGAGAGAGAGTCCAGGCCGACGCCGGCACTACCCCATGCACACACAGGACCTCTCCTTTATGGAGAATTGTTTCGCACACCGCTGAGCTGTCAAGCTCATCACGCATTGTCACACAGTCACCATGCCTATTTCCCGCTCTGCTAGGTCTGGCCGCAAGGCCCCCTACTCCATTCCTGTCCGTAATGAAGTCACTGGACTTCAGGAACGCCTTACAGTCTCCAAGGAGACGCTTGACAAGTTCAAAGACGCTGGCAAGCCTCACCGGCTCAAGTACCCCGACAACAAGCCTCTCATCAAGAGGATTGACCTTGAGGAGCAGGCTCGTACCACTATTAAGCATGAAGAGAACCAGGCTCGCATGAGACAGGTCTCTCATCTCATGTCTCAACTTAGCCTTCTCAATTGTATCGAGAAGCAAGAGAAGGAGAAAGCTGAAAAGCTTACTCTCCTTCAGCGTATCGAGGAGCGCAATCAACGCGCCTACATTCCCACTCCTTCTCCTCTTCCCGCTTCTCTCCACTTCCGTAAAACGAAGTTAATACTTCGTCAAGAGGAGTTCGAACCGATGATCACAGCAGCCTGTCAAAGGCTTGAACCTGTGCTCAAGAAGCTGGACGCCTCCTTCTCGAGTGGTGGGCAATCATCTAACCACCAGCTCAACACTCGCAGGGAGAAAGCTCAGCTGCTGATCGGCCGTGTATTCATGGTTGAACAGTGGTTCAAGGAGAATCACACGGATAAGATGACGAATAGGGAATGGAGGATGTTGGAAAAGGACTTGAAGAGTTTAGGTAGAATAAGTTTTGTGGATATTCATCGGAGATGGGGGTATATCTTAGAGCTACTAGAAGGGCTGTTTGACATGAACGCCTTTGTATATGCAGAAATGGAATAAAATGTATGGGCTGACAAGCCTTATTTTACTCGGTGACAACTTCCTGAAAAGGATTTCATGTGTGAAAACAACTCTGACAAGAGTTCAATGTGTGAAAAGTGGTGTTTCTCTTCTTCTTATACTAGAAATTGTATTTTGCTTATCCTTTGCTAACTAATAAATTAGAAGCAATGGCCACTCAATCCAATGCCGGATCCAGCGCTGCCCCCGCTGCTGCCTCTAACCTTACCCACTCTGTGACGTTTGGCAAGATCACGCCAACAAAGGGCTTTTACTCGTACAGTTGAAGGTGGAGCAACTGCTGCCATAGTCCACAACATGATGAATCAGATGGTTCTTATCTGGAACAACCAGCTGTCGCTCCTGGAGGATAACCTCCAGGAATATGTGGATAAGGTCGCTCAAGACCTATATTCACAGTGCGCTGCTGACACCCAAGTCCAGCGGATGGACACTGACCTCGACATGGTCAAGACGACGATCACTAATGTGGTCAATCAGATCAACCAGCTTCCCCTGTCTCAAGGACAAGGAGGATCCTCGCGCCAGCCTAAGATTGGCGAACCCCCTGAGTTCAACGGTACCGATGGCAAGGTCAAGTTCAACGAGTGGTTGAACAAGATCTCTCTGTGGCTTGTCCACGAGAACGTTGCTACTGACAGGCAACGTATTGCCGTCGCGATGAACCGGCTCTCAGGCGCGGCGGCTCAATACATGGAGCCGTGGATCAAGAAGCTCACGAAGGGTCAGACAACCGGAACGTGGGAAGAGTTTGAAAACAAGCTCAAGGTACAATATGGTCAACGGGATGACAAAGTGTGTGACATACTTGTTGCTTTTCCGTCTCTCACTCGCCCAATCTGCGTCGGAGTGTGATCCAGAGATAAGCCAGCGAGGTGGCCAGCGATAAGCACCTTGTCAACAGAAATATTTGGCCGTAAATACCCCCAAATATTCCGACGCTCGACACCAGAGTCCGCGCGAGAGCTGGGAGGTGGTCTGCAGCGAGCGCGGCGTCGTGGACGGCGAAGGCGAGGATATCGTTTCAACGCAGATGTCCCAATTTGGACACGAGCGCTTGCTGGCGACTCTCGAGCCACGGAGCGGATAAGATGATTTTCCTCAGGTGCGACCGCCACATTGAAGCAAAATATTTCATGGCAGGGTCGAGGAATTCGGACTTGAGGCTTGAAAGTTGAGAGCAACTAAAGTAGTGGCCAGAGGCAAACTCGTTTCTCTTTCATCTCTGATCTGGTGACTCATCTATGAGTATTACACCGCATCAGTCTAAATCTCAACACGTGATTGGTTCGACTCGTACTACTACACTGAGCGAGCATGTACGTAGACTATCAGTATGTTTACTGGATGCACCTCAGTACAATCACGAGAGTTGGCCAGCTGAATCACTCGTTGCGCAGTGGAGGCATCAGACAAGCCACCGCAAGGCACAATCGTAGTCAGGAGAGCTAGCGACACTCCCATGAACCAGTGGTCGATGGCAGTCTCATCCAAGTTTGTCTCTCAGCGTGCCAGGTGAGCCATTCCTTCTCGACCGGTACCATGTGCTGCTGAGAACACCAGGACGAACGTGAATGTGTATATTTGCTGGGAATATTCCACATCGTCGTCGAACCTTGTGCTCGCGGCATACTACGTGCCATGAGGACTGTCGCAGTGCACACTTGCTGCCCAGTGAGCTCATCGCTACCAACGTTGCTCTCCGACAGAATTAGATGGTCACGAAGGAGTAACGCGTGCATGCATCCCCGAAGCTTCTGCCCTTCTCTTTGTGTCCACCCCTCCTACCCCGCCATGACCTATACTTGCAGGATTGTCAGCCTGAACAAGGAGTTGCCTAATTGGGAGGTCACGTGCATGGTCGGCAAGTCGGCGCAGAGGCGTGCAAGATAGCGATCGTACGACCTGAAAGGCGGTTCGAGTGATGTTGGTTCGCGACAAGGCCTGAAAATTTTGTTGATCATGCATCATTCGAGAGCTCAACCTATACAATTTTTGTTATTCCAAGTATGTAATCAGTAAGTAGAGATAACAAAAATGTAATACTGCAATAGTAGTCTATCAGGGTGCACTAACATAATTGCAGGGGCAGACAGGCCGACGTGAACAGGTACCCAACATCCTCTATGGCTACCCCTCCCCCCAGAAAGAAACCAAAAGCAAAGACTGCTTGCCGCCCCAAAACCCCGCCCACCTTCAGAGGCTTTATACATGTTAATGAAGCTGTTGCAAGCTGAGCCGAGCCTTACAAGTTACCACCCAAGTTGGCGAAAATCTATACCGATCAACTCTTCCTTGATGACAGCCAGCGCGAAGCAGTCCTGCTCATATATGCACGCAATCAACTGTTTTGTCAGAAATTGAAAGTGCAGACGAACACAGCCAACTTACCGCTTGTGCAATCCTTGCCACAAATCACCTTGACACTGGTGCCCTGGACGAGCTGGGGAATAAGTGAAGCTGTAGATGGTCCAGTAGTGAAGGTGTCAGAGAGAAGGCAACTCAAAGACTGTTATATCAGTGGTGAGTACAGAACATCAAAACATTTACACATCAGTACTGAACTGCAATCGTAGCTTGTGTAGCTACAGTCACGCAGCTCGCGGCTTGAGCAAGTGTCGTGGATGGCCCGACTAGCCCTTATTTTTCGCATTTTACCTCTAGTTTACACCTTGCAACACCCTTGCAACACCCTTGCAACCCCTTTGCAAACCCCTTGCACGTCTATTAAGCGCCCGTATCACGTGGCTTAGCGGCTCTACATGGTCACGTTACTAGCTGCTACGTCACACTGGCACGTGACTCAGCTTATGTAAGACCACATGGCTACAACCACATGGCTCTTTCCTTATTGTTCTCTTTATGGAAGGATGTTCTCACAGGTGTGGGAATGGAATACAATAGTTGGTCTCCTTTTAGATAGATTCTCTCACAAGTAGAGTTTTTGGCAAGGTCTAGACAATAGCTATTGTTCTCCTTTAGGTAGTTCTTTTGTTCTTTGTTCACACGGCTTCTTGCAAAGCCTGCCCTTAACATGGTCTGTGTGCAGGTCCCTGAAGTCTATATAAGATGCTGCATGTACGCTCCTGGCCCCCCATCTCGACCTCTTGGTCTTTACTGGGCTAGGTAAGCAACCCCCCTCTTGTACTACATAGCTGGTAGTCACAATACTAACTTTGTCTTTACTGGGCTAGCAACTTGCATAAAGTCTGATCGCTGGTGAGAGCACTGTGCTTCACGCCTGCCACCACCTCTTTGTCGTCATCCACATCGTGTCCCTATTAGTTGCGTCGAGCTCCATCTCTGTGACAGCAAGCGCAGTAACCCTGTCAACTTCACGGGATGTTTGGTGCACTGCGAGATTGTGTATCAAGTAACCACTCACCAAGTTCTTGTGATTTGCGGGCACTTGGAGCACAACAATGAGTGCTTGAGCGGTGCATTCGCATGCCCACCTGTGTTTCCGATACATCCATCTGTCTATAAACATGTACTTCAATGTCGCGGAGTGACTGCTGCTGTACTGATAAATCCTAAACAAGGGTGGAATGGATGAGGGTGGAAGAGGAAAGGGATCTCCAACGAGTGCAACAAGGTCAGAGTCGATGATAAGCAGGCAAGCAGGCAAAGAGGCCGGATACTAGCAGTGCAAATGACAGAGTTAATAGGGATAATACTAAGTTACATGCAGTAACTCACCTAGCAGTGCAAATGACAGAGAGGTCAAGATGCAGAGCTAGGGAGGGTAAGGTCTACTATATATACTGTGGCTGGGTGGTCTGTGCACAAGTTCCCACACTAGGAACTGGAGTAAATGTGGGGCTGGAGTAACAATAGAACAATAAGGGACCAGGGTAACATCAGGGACCTGGGTATGTAGAACAATAGAACTAGGACAATAGAACTATAGGACAATAGAACAGGAACAATAGAACAATAGACACTGGGGGAATCCCTGGGGAATCCCAAGCAATAGACAGAAAACAATAGATGGAAGACAATAGGACAATAAGAATTGAGGGAATCCCTGGGGAATCCCTAACAATGGAAGAGGAACAATAGAACAATGGCCTAGGGTGATCTGTAACTGCTCCAGATTGAGTCTAGGGTTTGTGTCTGGACTATTGATAAATAAGGCAGGATGTCACGTGACCCGGGTTAGGGTTAGGTCCGGTAATAGTCCTAGCCGGAAAATAAGTGCTTTAAATAGGCGCCTGATGCTGTCAACTGGTGACTGTGATGGAAAAATCCGGTCTCTGTTGGACTATCCATGCCATTACCCCCCTCCTAGAATTCATCGCCTCAATGAACTAAGACCAGGGACTCTACCATCTGCCCACTCGAGGTCAGATGCAATAGCTTCTATGATGTTCTCCAACGATTTCCAAGGAATAGAGTTGAAGAGTGCTTTGGGCAGTTTCTGGGGTGCATTGGCATGTCTGGCGTGGAACTCTGCAATGCTCTCTTTTGCATTGATCAGGTTTACTGCAGGTTCCCACGTTACGTCACCTTCTCCATAGCCTTTCCATTTGACTAAGTACTGCATTTGCTTCCGATAGATCCGACTGTCTAGGATCTTCTCGACTTTGTAGACTTGTTGATCATCTACTACGATCGGTGCTGGTGGTTCCGGTATGAGGCCGTTTACTTCGTTTCCTTGGTACGGAGATAGCCGTTCAACATTGATGTTGTCATGAATACAATACCCGGATTTGAGTTTGATCCGATACGTATGTTCACCGGTTTTCTGAAGAACTGTGAAGGGACCAAGCTGTCTAGGCCCTAGCTTGTCAGACTGCTGATGTACTTTGACGTTATTGGAAGACAACCACACAAGGTCCCCTTCCTTGAAGACTGGAATAGTTCTACGGGTGTATCCGGAAGCTTTGGCCATCTTTTCCTTAGATAGACGCAAGGCAGCTGTAAGCGATCTGAACTCCGACGTCATAACCGTTACGCCAAAAGGCAGTTTAACTGAGATGTTATTATCTCAGTCTTATCGGAGTATATATGCTGTTCCGAGCACTGTGCTAACCCGCGCCAGGGTTACAGCAGCTTTGGCTTCTGCCCAAACCTGTCTGAGCTTTTCTAGACGTGCGTCCAGGTTCGGCATGCGACTTTGATGACCAATGGGGATGGTAAAGTCCGGTAGATACCTGTACATGACTTCAAACGGAGAGTGCTGTGGAGACGAGTTGACACCAGAGTTGATGGCGAATTCAGCCACTGGGATGTATTCTGACCAATCATCTTGTTGTTGGTCAACAAAAAGTCATAGAATCTTTTCTACCTCTTGATTTGTTCTTTCTGTTTGACCATTGGCCTGAGGGTGGTAGGCGGTAGTCATAGCGCCAGTGATGCCTAGCTGTTTTTACAACGCTTGCATGACACGAGCTGCAAACTGGGGTTCTCTATTGGATATAAACTGTCGGGGAATGCCGTGGAGCCTAAACACTTCTTTGATGTGAAGGTCGGCTATACCGTCAGCTGTGACGGTAGACTGGGTTGGGATTACATGTGTTTGCTTGCTGTACAAGTCTGTGTACACAGCAATCATGTCAAAACCGTTACTACGTGGTGTCGCGGAGCGACTGCTGCTATACTACTAAACCCTAAACAAGGGTAGAGAAGGGAGGGAGTGGAAGTGGAAGTGGATCTCCAACGACGACAACGAGGTCAAAGTCGATGATGAGCAGGCAAGCAGGCTCAAAGGCCGGATACTGGCAGTGCAAATGACGAAGTTAATATTATGTTTATACTAGGTTACATTGAGTAACTCACCTGGCAGTGCAAATGACGAAGAGGTCAAGATGCAGAACCAGGGAGGGTAAGGGGTACTATATATACTGTGTCTGGATGGTCTGTGCACCAGTTCCCACACTAGGGACTGGAGTAACTGTGGGACTGGAGTAACAATAAAACAATAATGAACCCGGGTAACTGTCAAGAACCGGAGTAACTGTCAAGGACCTGAGTAACTGTCAAGGACCAGGGTACGTAGAACAATAGAGCTAGAACAATACAACAATAGAACAATAGGATAAGAACAATAGAACAACAAGACCTGGGGGAATCCCTGGGGAATCCCCATCAATGGAAGAGGAACAATAGAACAATAGCCTAGGTTGATCTGGAACCGCTCCAGACTGAGTCTAGGGTTTGGGTCTGGACTATTGATAAATAAGGCAGGATGTCACGTGACCCAGGTTAGGGTTAGGTCCGGTAACACTCCTAGCCGGAAAATAAGCGCTCTAGATAGGCGCCTAAGGCTATAAAATTGTGACAATATTGGAAAAATCCGGTCTCTGTTGGACTATCCATGTCACGTGGTAGTGGTCCGACTAAGTCTACACCAACCACCTGCCAAGGTCTGTCTGGTACTTCGATGGGCTGTATTGGGGCAATTGGATGCTGTGCTGGTTTGGTTTGCTGACACTTGTCACATCCGAGGACGTATTGTTCTACAAATGATGCCATGTGAGGCCACCAATAGTGCCGTGTTACTAGTTGCAGCGTGGCATGTTTGCCTGGATGTCCTACTGGTAACGCATCGTGGCATCGACGTACAATCTTCTTTCGGACTTCTCTATCTTTAGGAATGTACAGCTTTCCTTTGTAGTACACCACTCCGCTGTCTTCTTCCCACTCCAGTCCACCATCCGTCAACTTCCAGGGTCCGTCCTTCTTAAGTTTGGCTAATCCCTGAACAACCTCTGCTTCTCAAAGGCTGATGTCTCTGATTCAAGTTTCCAATGGGTTTGTTTCTAGAGTACTTGAGGCAGCTATGGTTTGGAAGTATCCAGGTTTCAGCACGACTTGTTCTTTGTTGTCTGATGCATCTAACACTTCCAAAGTTCTAACTCTGGACAGCAGGTCACCTTGAGTAAGTGTCTTTCCGGGTTTGTGTGTCAACATGAAATCAAACCGGCTAAGGTATAAGGACCACCGAGCTTGTCATCTAGACAGGTCCTGAGCGGTATGCCAGTACTGCAGATTCTGAAGATCTGTGATGATCTCAAAGGGGGCGGGTAATCCTTCCAGATAGTGACGCCAATCTTCGAGAGCTCTGATGATAGCAAGCATTTCTTGATCATAGATCTCATAGTTCCGTTCCGCTTTGGCCATAGACTGAGACCAAAACGCTACTGGGTGCCATGGTGCATTTTCTAGTTTCTGCAGTAGAACTCCTCCAGTTGCAAAGCCAGACGCATCAACTTCAATACGTGTGGGGCAATTGGGTTCCCATGTGACTAGAATAGGTTCCTGAGTGAACGCATCTTTGAGCATCTGAAAGGCATTCTGCTGTGCTTCTCCCCACTTCCAAGGTTGGTCTTTCTTGATGAGATTGTGGAGGGGACGAGTATGCCGTGCAAAGTCCTTGATGAAACATTGGTAGAAGTTGGCAAATCCAATGAAGCCGCGTACATCACGGAGGTTCTGTGGTACCGGCCAGTTGGTGATAGCTTCCATTTTACCCGAGTCCATACAGATCCTTCTGTTACCAATGATTAAACCTAGGTACTCAACTTGTGACTGTTCAAATTCGCATTTTTTGGGGCAAAGATACAAGTCGTTGGCTTCAAGTTGAGATAGTACCTCGTGAACAATTTTCCGGTATTCCGTAATGTCTGAACTGAAGACAAGGATGTCATCTAAGTACACCAACACCTTTCCTTCCGCGATGAGATCAGCAAAGATGGAGTTCATCATTGCTTGAAACGTGGCTGGCAAATTGGTCATGCCAAACAACTTCACCTTAGGCTCAAACAGCCCTCGGTTTGTCACAAATGCACCCTTCCATTCGTCATTCTCCTTGATCCGAATGTTATGGTAGCCCCATTGTACGTCAAACTTGGTAAAGATTTTGGCTTGACAAAGCCAATTGGTAATATCAGATACCAAGGGGAGTGGGTAGCGGTTTTTGATTGTGATGTCATTCAACTGTCGATGGTCCTGAACAAGCCGGAGCTTGCTGTCCTTCTTCTTGACAAAGAATACCGGTGAGGCTATGGGCGACTTGGATGGGACAATGTATCCTTTCACTAGGTTTTCCTCAATAAACTTGTCCAGCTCCGCTTGTTCATCCGGAGACATGGGGTAGATCTTGGATCTGAACATCTTTGGGTTCTCTGTCAGATCAAACATATGATCCCGGGGCTGATGCTTGGGGAGGCGCTGTGATGCTTCCTCTGAGAAAAATTTCTGGTGTGTGCGGTATTCCTCTGGAACCATCTGTTCTAACGTCCGTTGTTCTTTAGATTGATGGGCTTTAGCTGCAATGTCTGTGGAGTACGTAAAGCTAGCACAGGACCAAAGCTCTTCCTTGGTGTCCTGAATGATACCAGCTCTGAGCCAGGCTCGCCTCTGCTTCCGATTGGCTGTGATAGACTGGAAGGGTTCGAAGTCTTCTTTGGCTTCCAGTTCCATTTCTCCGGTAGCCCAATTGATCTTGGGATTTGCTTTACGAAGCCATGGTAGGCCTAGAATGCAATCTTCTGGTCCAATGTCTGTGACCAAAAATGTTGCATTCTCTCTGATAGCTCCAACTTGTAATTTGAGCTCTGCTCTGTGTGTGATACGTCCTCCTTGATTGAGAGTCCCATCAATGTTATGGAGTGGGATCTGTCTTTCTAAGGGGACTGTATGTACTCGGTGCCAATATACAAAGTCTTGACTTAGGAATAAAGCGGTGGCTCCTGAGTCAATCATGGCTTTGATGCCTTGTTCTTTAAACACTCCTTTGAGCGTGATAGAAACTCGGAAGTGCATGCTAAGCGGGTCTATTTTGGGTACTATGCAGGACAACAAGGTTTCAAAGTAGTTATACATGTTGTTAAATAAAACTGGAGGCTGCGGATCAAGTTGCTGTACGGGTTTCATATCTAGTACAGGAGTGCTATCCAAAACTGTGTCCGTGGGGGTCTCATCAATGTCCTCCACTTCTTCTATGTAAGTCTTTCTAGAGGGACTCAAGGGTGCGGTTTCACCTGGAGTCCGCTCTAAAAATCCCGTTGATTGCCAAGCTGCTTGACTTGGTTTGTGAGCGATGACATCTGCTTCATGGTGGCATCGTAGTCAAACAGAGTTGAAGACAAAGAGCTGGCAACGGTTGCGGCGGGCGGGGTAGGTAAGGGCCTTGCGGACGAGGACGACAAGGGGACCGAAGTGGACGGATCAAAGAGAGTGCTGGCAGCCACCTTCTGTTGCCTAGGTGGGTACCCAAGGAACCGGCTTTGGCACACTTGTGTCTGATGGTTGCCTCCACAATGTCCACACAATTCTCAATCATGTTTGCCATCTTTCTTCTGGTGCTCTTTAGATCCACATCCATAGCATCTTCCATTCATTGCTTTCATGAAGTCAGCACGTGTTTTTCCATTGGGACCGACTTTAGTTGCGTCAATTTCCATGACGTTGGAATTGCGAGACGGTTGGACAAAAGGGGCCAGGGACGAGATGGAGACTGGGGTAGATTTGAACACGTTGGGGACTGTTCGACCTTGCTCACGAGCTTTTTCCTGAGCTCAAACCCAAAGACGATTGTCAATGTTGGTGGCCACATTGATTAAATCGACAAGGGTGACATGGGACCGTGCGGTGTGGACTAGTTCATCCTTGATTGTTGTGCTCAGATGTTCATAATACCAATCCCTGAGGTCCTGTGTTGAGTAACCTGTCCTGTCCATGATTTCCCGGAATCGGGCCGTGTACTCGGGGACTGTCTTTTTGCCTTGCCACAGCTCCCTGAGCTTGGCCTTAGCATCCACCATTTCATCAACCGGTTCAAATCGTGCTTTGAACGCCGTTCTGAAGTTGTCCCAATCACCATTGAATTCCACTTGATGACTGGCAATCAAGTCCATGTGGGGCGTTGCCCAAACTGCAGCATCTTCTGTCATAAATGACAGGGCCGACAAAATCCAGAGGTGGTCTAACCGGGTCTGACCCCCTTGGGCATTGTATGGCGACAGCTTCTCATTGAACTGTGCGTGCATTGAGAAGGCAGCTAGAAAGCAACACGCGTCACTGCTGGCATTGCCTTTGAAACTGGTGGGTTTCTCTACGACCCTTTCCTGTGACCTGTTATTGACCGGTTGCTGTTTCTGAACCAGCGCTGTGATAGCTTGTGTCAGCTGTTGCTGACCGAGGAGTAGTGTGTGCAGGAGTTGTTCTGCTGTAGGAGGTGGGGACAATTCTTGTACAGGGGCTGGGGTTGCTGCCCTGGAAGCATGCTGGGAGACGTTGGTGAAATCCATCTGATATTGTTCCTGCGTGAAGGTTTGATCAAAGTCTTCTTCTGGTTCAGACAGGGGGGGGGGGGGAGAGATTCAAGTATACAATCCTCTTGCCAGTAATAAATAGGCCGGTACTGGTTTGCAAAATGACCCAGATATGTAATTCCGTTGTAACGGTTTGGACACGGCTGTACTTTGCAGAGTTGGTGTCCTTTTTCAGGATCGTAACACTCGTCTCTGACTGACACGGAGACGGGGCTCAACGTGACAAACAGGGACACAATGTGGATGATGACGAGAAGGTGGTGGCAGGCGTGAAGCACAATGCATTCACCAGCTATCAAACTTATTCAGAAAGCTAGCCCAGTAAAGACCAAGTTAGTATTGGGTACCACCAGCTATGTAGTACAGAGGGGGTTTGCTTACCTAGCCCAGTAAAGACCAAGAGGTCAAGATGGGGGGCTAGGAGCGTACATGCAGCATCTTATGTAGACTTCAGGGACCTGCGCACAGACCATGTTAAGGGCAGGCTTTGCAAGAAGCCATGTGAACGAAGAACAATAGCACTACCTAAAGGAGAACAATAGCTATTGTTTAGGCCTTGCCAAGAACTCTACTCGTGAGAGAATCTATCTAAAAGGAGACCAACTATTGTATTCCATTCCCACACCTGTGAGAACATCCTTCCATAAAGAGAACGATAAGGAAAGAACAAAAGGAGCCCATGTGAACAGTATCTATGACATCAAACCCTAGCTATTGGCTGAGCCATGTGGTTGTAGCCATTTGGTGTTACATAAGCTGAGTCACATGCCAGTGTGACGTAGTAGCAAGTAACGTGGCCGTGTGGAGCGTCTAAGCCACGTGATACGGGCGCTTAATAGACGTGTAAAGGAGTTTGTGTAGAAAAGGTTGCAACTAGATTGCAGCCCGGAGTTTGACAGATAAAAACAAGAGGTAAATTGCGAAAATTAAGGGCTAGTCGGGCCATCCACGACACTGACAGTTTCGTGGTTGAAGGCATGTGGATAACTTTCACAGGGGAGATGATCTCTGGACCAAATGCTACTATTGGGACTTTGGGAAGCTACACTGTATTCTACTTAGAACAAGATGAAGTACTTGTCCGCCCAAACTTTGTCTACCGCTTTGAACACCTGTTCGTAGTTCCTCCTTAGACCCGTGAAACTGATTTTCCCAATTGCCTTTAATCCCCAATCCAGCAGCTGCCACTCGCAATGAGTGATAACAGGGGCTCGGGTTGGTAACTCCTCTAGAAGCTTCTCTAAGTTCTGCTTCTCCTGCTCAAACTGACGCTTCGTACTCTAGTGAAGCTGATGGTATTTGTTGATCGTGGGGAGTGTTAAGACCGACTATTGTCGAGGGACAAGTTGTCAGGTCAGAACCCCTTGGTGTAGCTACACTCAAGGTCTGATGATGGTCTAGGCTGCGCGGTCGCTGTCAAGCACAGTGGCAGACAGATGATGGTTCGATAGAAGGAATATTGATACAAAGTGGATAGACTGAGGTTCTAGCCCCATGTCTAGCGGCTATTTATACATGTTGACCTAACTACTTTTGGACCAGTCCGAGGTAGTGGTAACGAATTGGAGAAACAGAAAGGAAGAACAATACACAGAGAACAGCCACTGCTCTGGAAAGCCAATGAGAGAGAAAAGACCATCAAGGTGCGGAAACAAGGGACAATAGGAAGATGAAACATGAGGCAGAGATCAATAGAGAAGGGGTTGAACCCGAAACAGGAGATAGACGGAGTTGGATCCAAAACAGGGGATAGACGGAGTTGGATCCAAAACAGGGGATAAACGGAGTTGGACCCAATGGAGTGGTAACGGAGGTATGGAAAGGCCGAGGGTTGCACCAAGGCAATGGTAACCAATCGGAGTTAGGTCCGGGGTTTGAATGGACATCAGAAGGCAACTGATAACATAATAGTCCGTGTTGAACGGAGGTGATGTGGATCAGGGAATGATGGAGGAAAGACGAGTTGGATCGTCAAGGCAATTGTAAAGAAGATAACTGGTTATCAAGGTAATCGAAGAAGTGAAGAAAAATAATAGGGTGTGAAGACCGTTTGTAACAGGGAGGATCGACAAACGTTGGAGTGTAGCTGTGAGCTTTGGGGTGAAGATACCTTGAAGGTCCTCAACAGTGTGCTTGCGGAAGTCGATGAGAGTTGGCTTTGCTGCTATGAGGGCTGCGCTAGGGTTGGTAGCGGGCCGGGCTGGGAATCGTTCTGCTAACAAAGGCTTCTTGGGGAGACTTGCTAAAGCCTGGGCTTGTTTGCGTGCGGTAAGGGCGGCAAACTCTTTGGACTCAGCGTGGAGTTTTTCAAACTCCTCTGCTGTGGGGAATCTGTGTGTAAGGGCGGAACCCTTGGGTTTATGGCGACCAACGTGGGAGGCAACAGCCTTAAGCTCCTTCTCCGTGTATTTGTGACTCTTGGCACATGCGTGCTCTGCGTCGAGTTGATCAAACATGGCCTGAGGTAGGGCACGGTGGATCTGGACTTCTTGACGCGCTTGATTCAGATCCTTATGCAAAGGATCTGGGTGAGCGGTGACATGGGAGTGGGATTCTTTCGGCACTAAGAATCAACCACGGAAAGTGAACAAGTCAGCAATCAAGCATGTCAAGACGGACGGCAATGGTTTACTCTCAAACGTAGGGGGAAATAAACTTTTTTAAACTGGGGGGACAGGAGGGCTTGATCCAAGCTAAGGGCAGTTGTGCCAGTAGCATCACTCACCATAAATATCACTCAACGCAGCGAATGCATTCACTGGCGAGAGATCAAGAGATATCACTCAATGCAGCGAATGCATTCACTGGTGAATACATTTGCTGCGTTGAGTGATATTTATGGTGAGTGATATTCATGCGCAGAGAGTGAGCTGGAGGTGTGGCAGGACCGAAGGTTTGACTCGCACGGAGTGAGACACTGAGCGACTCACAATAACTACTCCAGCGGACTGATGGTGTACGAGCAACTCACAATAACTACTCCGTGAGGTGGCCATGAGAGGCGGTTCAACATGGCGGTTTGAGACATCTACCACTTGGACCAATCACAGCCTGTACTTTGAACAAGACCGCGGAGCATCACTTTCATTTTGCAAGTTTGTGAAATGATCAGTACAGTGTAAGTTCTATGTACTATATCAATGAATACCATATGAATTCTTTCGCTTCTCAGCTCACAGCTCTCGCGGCAGCCCAATAATACCATACTTTGCCTTGGTAGATTGCAGAGACAGAGCCGGAGGGGTCATAGGGCATGATAAAGTTGCCCGGGATGGACTAGGATCTACTTCCAAGATCATCCAGTCGAGCTGGCAGGTGAGCCTGTTCAAAACGGATTGTACTTTCTGTGCTTGTGAGATGTCTGCACTGAGATGTTGTGCAAGGTGAGCATCACATAGCCATTCTGCCATCTGGTCGAGGCGAGGCGCCACCTTCTCAAGGTCATGAAGGGTGCGCAAAATTGTTTGTTCATTCAGCGCTTGCTTATTGGTTTTCTGCAGCTTGTTAAAGTCCAGGTCAGGTCGAGGGCCTTGTGCTGATAGGGTATCGTCATTGGCGAGGAAGTGAAGAGCAACCACGTGAGTCAATTATCATAGTGCCGCCTGGAAGTTTTCTCAGCAATGCGTCTCGTCGTGCTGATTCTGAGTCCTTGAGGCGCCGCTGCTGGAAAATAGAAGGAAGGGCATGGAGCACGAGAACGTGGACCAGAACGTCAATCCAAAGCCGTCGCCCGTTGTTCTGCCACCAACGTAAGTGTTTTTGCTTGGGTACTCCATTGAACAACTCAAGGTGATTTGTTGTAGGTACAATCCCGTTAATGGGTTGCCTGAGAAGTATTGCCGTGCCAAGCCTTTCAGCCTTTGACCAGCTCACCCACAGTGCTTTGCGTAGCCAATAGGAGTCAAGGTAGTCAAGATGCTCTACCGCGCCTGCCGAGGCACCTTCATCACATTCTCCCGCGCCCCGCAACGCAAGTATCACCCTTTTCTTGTCACTTACAATACATTTTGCGCTTGTAAAATCTTCTGTCTCGAGAAGTAGGTCTTCAACTCAACAAAGACAAGACTTGAGATCACAATGGTTGGATGAGGTTCCTTTCAGCGATTTGTTTCAGTGGTTCTTCCATGACTGCCGCAAATGGAATTTGCATATCAAGAGGACTATGTGGGGAAAGACACAAAGAAGGGCTCCGTGCTCTGTAAGGTCTGTGTTGGTGATTGCCACCCAAACATCAAAGTCCTCTCCGTCCCGACTTCCCGATGACAGCCGCCACTGCTCTAACACCTTTTATAGGATGCTTGTGTCATATCCAGCAGCGGTTTTCTGATTTCTGCTTGGTGCAGAAAATAGGAAAAAGGCAATGGGAACTCCTCGATTTGCCTCATCCACCCCCATCACAATGAAAAGAAGCGTCTTCTTGTTGCTGATTCCAAATGTGCCATTGAGAAGTACCTGTGAGTGATGTCCGTACTTCCATGCAGCGTCATTCATTTCTGGTGTTGAGATACAGACTTCAAGACGCTCTTCCTCGGTGGTTCTCGGTGAATAATGGTGGATAGCATTGCGAAGGGTTTTATTGAACTGCGGTGAGTCTACATCAAGCCATTCATGGAGATTAACGTAATCTTGCTCTGAGATCTTGATTCCCCAAAGACGATGGAATTGTCAATAGAGTGACCGGTTGTCTTTATGGGAAAGAAGCCATTGAAATCGTGAGTTTGCTAAATCATCCGGCATGTCTCTGTACTTCTGCTCCGCAAACATCTGCTGATTGGTCTTCTTGACATCAGCAAGAGTGACAACGTCTTTGAGGAGTTGAAGTGCATGTTTATAGACAGATGGATGTACCGGAAACACGGGTGGACATGCGAATGCACCGCTCAAGGACTCGTCGTTGTGCTCCAAGTGCCCACAAATCACGAGAACTCGGTAAGTGGTTACTTGATACACAATCTCGCAGTGCGCCAAACATCCCGTGAAGTCAATAGGGTTACTGCGCTTGCTCGAGCCGTGAGCTGCGTGACTGTAGCTACACGAGCTATGATTGCAGTTGAGTACTGATGTGTAAATGTCTTGATGTTCTGTACTCACCACTGATATAGTAGTCTTTGAGTTGCCTTCTCTCTGACACCTTCACTACTGGACCATCTACAGCTCCACTTATTCCCCAGCTCGTCCAGGGCACCAGTGTCAAGGTGATTTGTGGCAAGGATTGCACAAGCGGTAAGTTGGCTGTGTTCGTCTGCACTGTCAAATTTCTGACAAAACAGTTGATTGCGTGCATATATGAGCAGGACTGCTTCGCGCTGGCTGTCATCAAGGAAGAGTCGATCGGTATAAATTTGTGCTAACTCGGGTGGTAACTTGTAAGGCTCGGCTCGGCTTGCAACAGCTTCATTAACATGTATAAAGCCTCTGAAGGTGGGCGGGGTTTTGGGGCAGCAAGCAGTCTTTGCTTTTGGTTTCTTTCTGGGGCGAGGGGTAGCCATAGAGGATGTTGGGTACCTGTTCGCGTCGGCCTGTCTGCCCCTGCGATTATGTTAGTGCACCCTGATAGACTACTATTGCAGTATTACATTTTTGTTATCTCTACTTACTGATTACATCCTGGGAATTACAAAAATTGTATAGGTTGAGCTCTTGAATGATGCATGATCAATAAATTTCTCAGGCCTTGTTGCGAACCAACATCACTCGAACCGCCCTTCAGGTCGTACGATCGCTAACTTGCACGCCTCTGCGCCGACTTGCCGACCATGCATGTGACCTCCCAATTAGGCAACTCTTTGTTCAGGCTAGTGCTTAGCAAATACCATTAAATATTTGAACTGGGCTGTATTTAATGATTATCATTGAATACCAATATCACATGATATATATTGAATAATAATGTATTTAATAGTATTGGTATTGGTTAGTATTGGTATTTATTGGTATGTAATGGTAATTAATTATATAGTCAGTGTTTGGGTGATTCAAGTTCAAGTCCTTGCTCAATTGAGTCTCTGATTGTCTTGCATTTATACCTAAAACATTCTAAAATGAACTCATGAAGACTGTAAGATGGTATGCATGACTATTGGTATGCACTGTAAGTAGCATCACTGTATATGTTACCACCACTTCATTGAAGCTTGGTATGTTCTGTTGTCTTGCAACTGGACAGTGCTACTACATAGACTTTGAACAAATTGGTACATGTATGGTAATACACACAAGTGGCCACAGCTGCAGTCAATGACATTTACTTGCTCCAAATAGACACACCATTGAGATACTCAATACCCTAGCCAAGCCCAATCTGTAATCACTCCTTTCAGATAACAGTCTTTGATGCCTTTCTGGCCCCAAGAGATGAGCGAGAGTCTCTCATAGTGTGCTTGCATGATGAGAATAGCCTCTCAACTGGGACACTGACACCAGGAATTGCAAGAATGTCTTGTGCAATGTGAGAGAGGGTGGGAAAGACCTATCCATAACTCTACATAGGCAAGTTGGGTAGCAAGGACCATAATTTTGTCTTAAATGTGGTACATACCTTCCACCAAGTGAGTACATCCTCATCATCCTGAGGACAATGTGCACCACTGAGGTAAAGCTCTATCTCAGTCTCCTGATGAGCAGCTGATGTGACTGATGCAAAGGCTATTGCAGATTCAAAAATTGACTTGTTGGCTGGTTGTGCAGATGTGGTATCACGGAGATGGAGCTCAACGCAACTAATAAGGACACGATGTGGATGACGACGAAGAGGTGGTGGCAGGCTTGAAGCACAGTGCTCTCACCAGCTATCAGACTTTATGCAAGTTGCTAGCCCAGTAAAGACCAAGTTAATATTGATACTACCCGCTATGTAGTACAAGAGGGGTTTGCTTACCTAGCCCAGTAAAGACCAAGAGGTCAAGATGGGGGGCCAGGAGCGTACATGCAGCATCTTATATAGACTTCAGGGACCTGCGCACAGACCATGTTAAGGGCAGGCTTTGCAAGAAGCCGTGTGAACGAAGAACAAAAGAACTACCTAAAGGAGAACAATAGCTATTGTCTAGACCTTGCCAAGAACTCTACTTGTGAGAGAATCTATCTAAAAGGAGACCAACTATTGTATTCCATTCCCACACCTGTGAGAACATCCTTCCATAAAGAGAACAATAGGGAAAGAACAAAAGAAGTCCATGTGAACGGTATCTATGATGTCAGACCCTAGCTATGGGATGAGCCATGTGGTTGTAGCCAGGTGGTCTTACTTAAGCTGAGTCACATGCCAGTGTGATGTAGTAGCAAGCAAAGTGACCGTGTGGAGCATCTAAGCCACGTGATACTGGCGCTTAATAGACGTGCAAAGGAGTTTGTGCAGAGAGGTTGCAGCTGGATTGCAGCCCGAAGTTTTACAGATAAAAACAAGAGGTAAATTGCGAAAAATAAGGGCTAGTTGGGCCATCCACGACATGTGGGTGTGTTGGCAGACTGCAAGGTTGTGGCAAGAGCAGAAGAATACTGGGTATAAACCTTTCTGAGAAGACACTCTGCTTGAGCTGCTACTGCCTGATCCCAATCTGCTGTCTCAAATTACTTCAGCCGGATAAATGGATGAAGGACTGTGGTTGCAGAGTCATGTCAATGCCTGAATAGCCTAGTGTATATGTACTTACCAACAGCTAGAAGGGGTAACATTTTCTTTAGCGCAATTTGCATATGCTTATCAAACTTTGCAGGTGCCATGGACAATGCCTTTTGCAGATTTGGAGCTGAAAAGCATGCATCAAGACAACAACTACTCAGATGGTTTTAAAGATGCTTATAGAGTGGAAGAAGTTGTGGAAGTGTTGGAACTTTCTTCTGTGATAGACTGCTTTTTGTCATGGATGGCTTGACTAGCCCTTAATTTTCGCAATTTACCTCTTGTTTTTATCTGTAAAACTCCGGGCTACAACCCAGTTTCAATTCTCTCTGCACAAACACCTTTGCACATCTATTTAGCGCCCGTATCACGTGGCTTAGATGCTCCACATGGTCACATTACTTGCTACTACGTCACACTGGCATGTGACTTAGCTTAAGTAAGACCACATGGCTACAACGACATGGCTCAGCCCATAGCTAGGGTTTGACGTCATAGATAGCACTCACATGGACTCTTATTGTTCTTTCCCTATTGTTCTCTTTATGGAAGGATGTTCTCACAGGTGTGGGAATGGAATACAATAGTTGGTCTCCTTTTAGATAGATTCTCTCACAAGTAGAGTTCTTGGCAAGGTCTAGACAATAGCTATTGTTCTCCTTTAGGTAGTTCTTTTGTTCTTCGTTCACATGGCTTCTTGCAAAGCCTGCCCTCAACATGATCTGTGCACAGGTCCCTGAAGTCTATATATACTGCTACATGTACGCTCCTAGCCCCCCATCTCGACCTCTTGGTCTTTACTGGGCTAGGTAAGCCGCACCCTCTTGTACTATATAGCTGGTAGTACAAATACTAACTTGGTCTTTACTGGGCTAGATAACTTCAACAAAGTCTGATAGCTGGTGAGAGCATTGTGCTTCATGCCTGCCACCACCTCCTCGTCGATATCCACTCCGTGTCCCTGTCTGCCACGTCGAACCCTTGTCTCCGCGTCATTAGGTCGGCCTCCTTGTGTAAACCCTGGGTCCCCACTCCCACCGTTTTTAAAAAGTTTATTCCTGTTTGACGAGTACGTCTCCGGTCTCTTCATACCGTTGAGCTACACTTACGTCGTCCGTTTTCACCCCCTACGCGTTGTTTAGTGCCTAAAGACACGCGTCCCTGTTTTACCAAGAACCTCCCCACAACTGAGCCTCAGCTCAAGAGGTGTCTCCCTCCATCCTTCCTCGACGCTCTCGCTGACAAGCGTAAGAGTGGTCAACCTCATCGCTGGTCTAACAAAGACCTAGTCAACGTTGCCAAGTACGTATCCAAAAAGCCGCCCGTTAAAGGCATCACCCTCACTGTCCCCTCCTACGAGGAAATCGCCAACTCCGTGCCTCTGCACAAGCATACAGAGAACGAGCTGCTGAGGAGTGTGACTGCACCTTAGCTGAGCAACAAACCCACAAGCTCACCCTTGCAGAGCAACTAGCAAAGCTCCCTGCACCGACTCCCGCCCCCGCTGCACCTAAACCTGTGTTGATTGACTTCAAAAAGTTGTCACCGGTCAATCTTGTCGGCATCTTTAGGCCCAAGCTCACCGCCGTCTGCACTTGTCTACAAGCTCTTACGGAGCTTGAGAACTCCTGAACCACGCCAACCCCGACCACCGTTGCGCCCTGCTCCACCTCGTCAACAAGGTCAATCGTTTCCTCAACCGAGTCGACAATCTCGCTCCTGTCACAGCAGACCGCGAGTGGCAGCTCCTAAACTGGGGTTGCAAAGCAATTGGGAAAGTTTCCTTTAAGCAGCTTCGCAAAAACTACAACAAAGTCCTCGCACAACTTAACGTAGTAAATAGTGATAGCTATTTTGAGTGGATCTAACGGATCCATAGTTTTTGCCCGCCACGTCTTTAGAAAGCCTGATTTGTGATAATTGTATCCATTTCTTTGATCCTATTACGGTCACAGACGACCACTTCCGAGCCAACAAAGGATTATTCTACGAGTGTGAAGATCAACCGTGCCCTAATCGATTAAATCAGTTAGACCCCACTGAAGCCATTGAACACGAGTATTACACCGAGACCTACCAAACGCCTTCCGAAGAAAATTGTTGTCTTATCACCAAAGAAGACATGGATCCTAACGCTGCTCCCAACGCCACCCCAGCTGTTGCTGCCAACCTGAGTGCTCAGGACATCCTCAACATGTTCGGGGTCCTGACACAAAGAATGGTGGACCTTACCAATCAGGTAGCTGCTTTGGCCGCTGTTCAGGCACCAGCCATCGCCGCATCCACACACACATCCCGAGAGCGGAGTATTGTGGAGAAACCCGTGTTGTTCATAGGAAAGACATCGTCGGAAGCAAGGCTCTTCCGTCACGCATTCATAGTCTGGGCCCAGAACCAGGGCAAAGCGTTTTTCCAGCAAGACGCCCAAGGCCAGGTCCGATTGGACAACAACGGCGCAAGGATCTTTGATGCTCATAAACTCATCACAAGCGCCCTGTCCTTTATGCAGGAAGACGCCGCCGATTGGGCTTGTCCTCACATTGAAGAGCTAGCCAGCAGCAAACCAGCGTTTGGAAACAGCTGGGACATGTTTATCGAGGCCTTCAAGGCCAAATTTGAGCCTATTGACGCGGTCATGGAGGCCAAGACCAAGGTTGCCGGCATGAAGCAGGGCAACAAGACATTTGCCGCCCATATCTCGGAGTTTGAGACTTGGGCCCCTCGCACTGGCTGGAGCCAGCAGGACCTTTTCGACCGTCTCAAGTCGAGCTTGAGTACGGAATACCTTCAGCGCGTCTCTTACTTCCAGACCCGCGCTACAACTTACGATGCACTGAAGGACCAGTGCAAGGCAGTAGACGCTCAGCTGGCGGATCTACGCAACAGCACTGGGAAGGTCATGGTTACGATTCCTGAAGAATGAAGAAGAATCGTTCTAGTTCGCGCCAGCGCATTTATGCTTTTTCAGATGTGACCTTTTTGTCCCCCAAACTGTGGGAATTTGATGGGGTAATACAAGCGGTAATAAATTTTGTAACAGTGTGGTGTAATGATTTGATGGTGTTTCATTTGCTTTGTTATTCACTCTACAAATGCGTGTGATGAGCTGAATCTCCCATCAAAAATCTGTTTTTGTTTTTTGTATTGAACACATGTACATGAATAGACACAAATTCTACATCATCAGATAGTCCTGCCCTTCAGCAACACACAGACATAAAAATCTTCTTGGTTGAACCCAACGTTGGGGATATACACTCAATGTACTGATAAAAGTTGCTCAGACTCCGTTTGGAACCCCGCTGATCTTTTTTTGCAGGTTATCACATGATTTTTGGCTATCTGGTTTGTACCTATCACATAGTTTTCAAGCGGCTGCTGCCGCATCGGGCCGATTTCCCCTCTCTCTGATAGCAAACCTTATAATAGTCAGTAGGTAACGCTCTACCCCACAGATAAACCTGATTTAGAGAATTTGGACCTTCCAAATGTACCAACCCTGTGAAATGTGCATTTGTCAACCACTCTGCAATTTCAAGTACACTTGGTCGGCTTGCAGGCTATCTTCTTGTGTTGCATGCATGTTAGAGTCCCGTGTATTGACAATTTAATGTATGACATTGGTAAATGATAGGAAACTACGCTACAACAAGCCATATGTGTAGTCACTTGTAAAACGGGTTTGCATAGAACGTCTTGCACTCTTCGAGTACGTTATCAGGTGTCCATTGACGAGGCGCAGTGCCAGAGCCAAACTGAGGGAAGAGCTGAATGCTACACCTGATCTTGTTCACTGGAATGACTTCGGCAACTCGATAGTTGGTGTCTGCGTCCCGGATGTAACATCGCTTCAGCTTGTACAGGCGGTGTTGTGAAATTGGCATAACCGTGAACTTGGAGAACCATTGAACGTACGCAAGATGAGTGGCAACCTTAGTATGGAGTTTGCCAAATAGTCGCTCGCAATGGTGATCCTTCAGTGAGAAGACAACGCGGACCTGCGCGACACGTAGATCTAGAGAGGCACATTCGGGTGAGCAAAAATCAAGTTACAGGTATAAAGCTACGCACCGGAAATGTCGCTGGTGAGCCCACTGCCTATATCAACCAACACCGTATTAAACCGCCCTGCTGTTGTTCGCCCACGAGAATCCACTCGAGTCGGTCGTATGTGCACTGCATCCAGAAGGTTCAGCATGTCGCTGTATTCATGATGAGTGGGATTCAAGATGCAAATCCTATGAAAGACACGCACACTGGTCATGGGAAGATGGATTTGCATTCCGGCCATCGCGATTTGCTGTCTCGATGACTGTGGATTGGTGATTTTGGCAACAAACCTAACTAGTGCATTGATGATGTCGTCAGCACCGTATTTGATTGCTAGGTTGTCGAAAGAGACAGCAGGCATGGATGGATGTTTCGTCATAACGATATGTGTGCGTAGGCATGGGTACGTCCAATGGTTCCAAGAGGCAATGTCAAATGTATTGGTCGTGTCTCCAAAGCTTCTCTCGTCTTTTGAGCCAGAGAGTCATCTGCGGGAACTCATCTTTGTGGTTTGTTGAATGGTATGCGTCCTTTGCTGTCGCAGAATAATGCGACTACCGAACCATTGTCTATGCTACTGAGACAGCTTCCGTTGGTCGGGGGCGCGTGAGATGGTAAAGCACTGGGAGGCTCGGTAAGGCGACGACATGGACTGCTGAACAAGTGTGTGCCTACAAAGCGCTTGATGAGAGCGAGGAGTATCGGGTGTGGGGCTGAGGCAAAGAAGACAACCAAGCCGGCGGTACTGACGAGGATGAAGAGGAGAATGGTGAGAACGCGTTTACGGTACTTGTTAGAGCGACTCAAGGGAAAAGCAATGGTACGTACGGACGAAGAAAACGGTGAATGGTGGGACAGTCATAAAGTTGGCCTTGTTGGACGTATATCCAAGTGACGCAATGATCGAGAAGCAGAACCTTTGAAGATTGAGCTGCCCCACTACATGATAGAAATGGAGATGTACTAGGCCAAACCACTCAACCTCACCCCGTTGAAAAACCCGCGACAAGGCACAACCGTACGTGCACCATCCGCATTGCCTTCCGAATTTTGTCTCACGTAACCCGCTCCTTCTGCGTTGCCTTTCTCGAGTTAGCAAAAGACAGGTGGAGGTCACCTTTGCGTAGGACATTTTCAAACCTCAATGTATGCCTTCTGTGCCGGCGTGAGGAACGCAATGTGGGTGTGCTTCCAAAGGAGAATACAGAACAAGACGGAACCAAAGAGAACTGGGTAGATGGGTGGTGCTGCAAAGAGCAGCTAAGCGCGGTAAGTCGGTATATCCTCATGCACCACAAAGCGCAACTCGGTGCTGACAGGCAAAAACTTACGTCCTCTTTTGAACAAGACGCGCGTTTTTGCGCGTCATTATCGAGAGAGGACGTAAGCTCTGGCCTGTCAGCACCGAGTTGCGCTTTGTGGCGCATAAGGACATTAATTTGCTCCCTCTGTTTTCCTCCCGCCTCTCACCTCCATACGCTTGACCGCTCTCACCCCTATATTGTTGCACGCATCAATCCTCAAGGTCGGCTTTGCACTTGGTCTTGAAATGACAGAACCGGTGAGTACATGTTTGTTCCTATTGTTCTATACACGCAGGGGTATTTGTTTGTACAATGCGGCATTTGGTTTTTTTCATAAGTTCACTTTGACTTCACATGTGGTGGATTGACCCCCTTTACACTTCCCTTCCCCGTCCTCGGCACTCTTACTCTTGCCACCAACCGCCATCCTCTCTCTCTCCCCCCGCTGCTCAGATACCCAGTACATACACAAACATCATGGTAACAACCTCACACACGGTCTCAAGTACCTCCTTGATGCCATGGTCAACATAAATCTGGAAGTTTCGGATGACAACCTGCAGTACATCATGTTGTTATTTTAGGTTTGCCGCCTCCTTTTTGTTTGTTTCCGTTTGTTCCCGCCACCCGCCTTCGTCATTCCACGCGGATTACTCGTCTTGATGTTCTCCTTTTGGCTTATCCGTTTTTCTAAATTAATGTAAAAACCCTTGTATTTGCGTAGCTACAGAATAACATTGTGTTCCTTTATTTCGAGCCCCCTCCCGTGCGCACATCAAAACCCTGCATTTACAACAAATCGAGTTGATGGAGAGGCGCAGGATATTCGAGACAGACAGCCGTTCCCAGAGGAGTACCTAGAACCTCTACGGCGGTTGTGGGAAGACCTGAGCGTGCAAAAGTGCTGGGAACGAGGGAACAAGGCCGCTCTTCCAGACAAGTATGTATCATATTGTGCCTCTATGCTGGCAAGTACATATTGATGTTGTTTCTTTCATAGCTTGAGCTATTTCTTTGTTGATCTTGACCGACTGTTCGATCAGTTCTATGTGCCGATTGAGCAAGATATTGTCCACACCCGCGCACGGACAATAGGCATCACAGAGACGGTCTTCAACTTACGAGAGAACGAGATGCTCATGGTCGACGTTGGCGGGCAGAAGAGTGAGCGGCGGAAGTGGATCCACTGCTTCCAGGACGTGACGAGTATTCTGATTTTGGTCAGCTTGAGCGGGTACGATCAATGTCTGATTGAGGACAAGGATGCGGTGAGTGCCCAAACTTGTTCGGCTCGTCTTGCCGTCAGCTGATTAATTGGTACCTACAAAACCAAATGCAAGACGCAATGACCATCTGGGACTCAATATGCCATTCACAGTGATTTAAACAGACGTCGATTGTATTTATATTCCGTGCATTCCTGACTATTAGGTTACTGAACTGTTTGCTTCTTCAACAGATTTTGTTCCTCAATAAGGACGATCTGTTCCAGAAAAAATACCACATTCCGACATCAAGAACTTCTTCCCTGTACGTTGCAGCCGTGGAAAGGCATGCGCTCCTGGGACAGAGTGACTGACTCGTGTGTGCTCTTCACAGGACTTTGACGGTGAGGCGAATGATGTTTGCGCTGGTTGTGATTACTTTAGGAAACGTTTTGCAAGACTTGCGCAGAAAGTGAATCAGAAGGAGTGTGAGATATACATTCAGTGTGTCTGTTCTCTGATTTGGGGTGTCCAATGTTCCGCGACCGCCGCTCATATCAATGGCTGCGGTCTGCTCTACTGACATATCCTTCCAAAGCATCACCACTGCTGTTGCGGAGCGACTGCTGCTATACTGCTAAACCCTAAACAAGGGCAAAGAAGAGGGGGAGTGGAAGTGGAAGTGGATCTCCAACGACAACAACAAGGTCAAAGTCGATGATGAGCAGGCAAGCAGGCTCAGAGGCCGGATACTGGCAGTGCAAATGACGAAGTTAATATCAAACTTATACTAGGTTACATTGAGTAACTCACCTGGCAGTGCAAATGACGAAGAGGTCAAGATGCAGAACCAGGGAGGGTAAGGGGTACTATATATACTGTGGCTGGGTGGTCTGTGCACCAGTTCCCACACTAGGGACTGGAGTAACTGTGGGGCTGGAGTAACAATAGAACAATAAGAGACCAGAGTAACTGTCAAGGACCTGAGTAACTGTCAAGGACCTGTGTAACTGTCAAGGACCAGGGTACATAGAACAATAGGACTAGAACAATAGACAATAGAACAATAGAATCAGGAACAATAGAACAATAGGAACTGGGGGAATCCCTGGGGAATCCCTATCAATGGAAGTGGAACAATAGAACAGTAACCTAGGTTGATCTGGAACCACTCCAGATTGAGTCTAGGGTTTGGGTCTGGACTATTGATAAATAAGGCAGGATGTCACGTGACCCGGGTTAGGGTTAGGTCCGGTAACACTTCTAGCCGGAAAATAAGCGATCTAGATAGGCACCTAAGGCTGTAAACTTGTGACATTGTTGGAAAAATCCGGTCTCTGTTGGACTATCCATGTCACGAGCATGCCGCTTTGATATAGTGTTATATCATTCTGGGCTATGGTCAGCACAAAGGCCATGCAACTCAGCAATCCTTGGTCGTACATTATTACATATATGCATTGTTGTGTCACCTTCATTTCTTCTTCGCATTTGCTGTCGCAGGTTTATCATTCTTTTTGAACCTTATGGAATTACTGTTTGTGTAATCATTTTTTCTTTCCTCTCATTCTTATTATCTTGCACTCTTGGTTGGTGTAATCGTTTGATCATGCAAAAACTCATTGCCTCTTTTCATGACACGCCGCCTCCGCCTCCTTACCCTCACCCCTGCCAATTACTGGCATCAATGCAATGTAAAACCCCAACTCCCAATCCTCGCACAAAAAAAATTCTAATCCCAAACTGTTGCCATCTGATCTCCAGTACCCTCATTAGTAAAAATGTAAGTCACAGGCCATATACACGTCCGAAAACCTTGGCGCAATTTTGCGAGGAGGTTTTCAGGGCTTTTCTTGTTTTCTTTTGTCACAAGATCTACATACAGCGTGCTGACTACTTTGTTGTTACCCCTGTTTTATATCTTATGCAGATTTGCAAGGTCATGCTGTGATGCAAGGCGGGTGCTGTGTTGCCTGACGGACCCAAAACGACCCAGTTTTGGGAGCCCAACGGTGAAGCACCGACGCTGTGTGTTATCACCCGTACCGGCTCCAAGAGGTAAATATGGTCAAGCGACCCGCTAGTCCTCCACCCCCAAGACCCAAAAACAAAAACAAACAACATACCCATGGACCTCGTTGCTTGCTGTGTCTGCCATGTAATCCTCTCTGTCTTTGTTACTGATCCCTGTTGTTGTCTTACCGTCCACGCCACCTACCTACATCCCGCATCTCGTCACTTGTGCCTCTTCTGTTTTGATTGTATTTCTCGCTCGCTCATTGTTTGTAGAAAGCCTCAGCTGAGGTTGTACGAGCTATAATCTCCCTCTCCTGTCTCTCTCTCGTCAAACGAACTCTTTTGGTTTTTTTTCACGGATTAAACCCACTCACCGACACTTTTTTCTTCATGTCCTTGCACTCTATGGATTAATTGTTTGTTTTATGTATGCCTCTGGTGTTGTAGCATCAGCGGTAGAGCGGATTCAACTGTCTCGTGCATAACTCGTTAACGCACATCCCACAGATTCACCACCTCCAGGCAAAATTGTCTCTTCAACTCAGACACGTTGGACATACCCACAATATATACCTATCTCTCACCTGTTGTGCATACTACTACATTTTTATGGATGAAATAGCAATAAATGATTGTTTGTTTAAACTTATACAATATTAGTAGACAAATGTGTATGGCCTTGAACAATGAGACTGAACCATTTGGAGGGAAACATGTCATCTTTGTGGGAGACTTTGCACAGCTTCCCCCAGTATCAACAGGAAACGCCCTCTATTCAAGTACTGTTCAGTCTGTTGACACGGAGACAAGGCTCGACGTGACAGACAGGGACACGAAGTGGATATCGACGAGGAGGTGGTGGCAGGCGTGTAGCACAGTGCTTTCACCTGCTATCAGACTTTATACAAGTTATCTAGCCCAGTAAAGACCAAGTTTGTATTGGGTACTACTAGCTATGTAGTACAGGAGGGGTTTGCTTACCTAGCCCAGTAAAGACCAAGAGGTCGAGATGGGGGCTAGGAGCGTACATGTAGCTACTTATATAGACTTCAGGGACCTGCGCACAGACCATGTTGAGGGCAGGCTTTGCAAGAAGCCATGTGAACGAAGAACAAAAGGACTACCTAAAGGAGAACAATAGCTATTGTCTAGACCTTGCCAAGAACTCTACTTGTGAGAGAATCTATCTAAAAGGAGACCAACTATTGTATTCCATTCCCACACCTGTGAGAACATCCTTCCATAAAGAGAACAATAGGGAAAGAACAATAAGAGTCCATGTGAGTGCTATCTATGACGTCAAACCCTAGCTATGGGCTGAGCCATGTCGTTGTAGCCATGTGGTCTTACTTAAGCTAAGTCACATGCCAGTGTGACGTAGTAGCAAGTAATGTGACCATGTGGAGCATCTAAGCCACGTGATAAGGGCGCTTAATAGACGTGAAAAGGAGTTTGTGCAAAGAAGGTTGCAACTGAGCTGCAGCCCGGAGTTTTATAGATAAAAACAAGAGGTAAATTGCGAAAATTAAGGGTTAGTCAGGCCATCCATGACATCTGTTATCCATACAACACAGTCTCATAAGGCTCAGCAAGCTGCTTTAGGTAAATCAATATGGCATCAGTTTACCACTGCGGTCATCTTACGCACCAACATGAGACAAAATTCACAGCCAGATGAAGATGCAAAATTCCGCACTTTGCTAGAAAACGTAAGGTACAAGTCTTGTACCAATGAAGATATTACTTTTCTGCAAACTAGAATAGCTGGTATTTCAAAAAATCGACCAAAGTGGTCAAATACTGTGTTCTGTAACGTGTCAACTATAACATCTTAAAATGCAAGTAGAGATAAATTCAATGACAGAGGCACAGAACAATTCTTGCAAGAGGCCCATCAAACTCTGAGTTATTTTTACTCTGTAGAGCTCCAACAATGATGATACAAAGCTTTCGACAAAGATCCGTAAAACAAAATCAGATCCATCACAGAATACTGACCGCCTTCGTCCACATGATCAAGCTGTGTTTTGGTCATTGCCTCCAAGCAATACTGGAAACCATCCTGGCAAATTAGGTATTTGTATAGGAATGCCTATTATGATTAAGAAGAACAAAGCAACAGAGTGTGGTGTGACTAATGGAGCAGAAGGTGTTGTAGTTGGGTGGAAATCTCAGCCTATAGACACAAATCACAGCACATTAGATGTGTTGTTTGTAAAGCTAACTTCACCACCAATACCAATCAAACTAGATGGATTGGAACCTGATGTGGTGCCTGTCACAGCAGAACCTATAAACGTGATTTGTAAGCTTCCTGATGGCGTGCGAAGAACGATAAACCGCGTACAAGTGCCAGTAATAGTAAATTTGGGCATGACAGACTATGCATCCCAAGGTCGGACAAGGAAGTACAATGTTGTTGACATATACAATTGTTGCAGTCACCAGTCTATATATACTTGCTTATCAAGAGGTTCAACATATCAGGGTACTCTTATTGCTCAAGATTTCTCAGATAAACACATGACTGGGGGATTGTGTGGATATTTGAGACAGGAGTTCTGAGTGTTAGAATTGCTAGATGAGATTACAAGATTGCGTTTCGAAGAGAAATTACCCAAGGGTGTAGGCGGTACAACACGGAACCATCTAATATCATCATATAGATATGCAAGAGGAAGTGACTATGTTCCTAGAACAATGCCTAGTCCATTACAATGGGATACAATCAACACGTATGATATCGATGATCCATTCCAAGAAGCAGAATGGCAAGTACTTGACAAAAAGAAAAGACTGCCAAAACAATCTACATCTAAACCTGAATCCAGCAAGAAAAAACCATTGGGAGTCAATACTGATGCCAAACAATATATTCCTGCTCAGGGTACTGTACAGATCAATCAACTGAGTAGGCTACAAGGTGTTCGTATTCATAACAAGCGTAGACAGGAAGTAACTGAACATCAAGAAAGTTCCACCCGGCCATGTAAACGGCAGAAAACAAATATCAATGACCGTATACCTGTACTCAATGGCCCTATGGGTTTTGTATGGAATGGTCAGACATATAGCTGTGCATTTGATAGTCTGTTCACTATTATATTGAGCATTATGAGGTATACGCCAGAAGAATGGTGTAAATTAACATCAACAACAAATGAATATTTGAAAATATTTTGTGACATGTTTGAAGGTGTAGATCTTGACTCAGATGATATAGATAAAACTCGAGACCGTATACAGCTTGCATTTCATTGTAAAGATCCAAGTGTGTTCTCAATCAGTACAACAGGCAATGATGTTAGAGAATTATGTGAATTTCTACTAAAATCTGATGTTAGCCATACTGTCAAAACTGTGTACTGCGTTGTATGTCGAAACGAAAAATCTTCTAGCTTATTTTTTTAACTCTCTAATGTGGCAATGTACAAAGTCTGCATGGAGAGATAAAGTAAAACGAGCAGTAACGTGTAATGCTCAAACTACGTCTGCATGGATGACAGCTCTATTGAGAACAAAGTCTAGAAAGAAATGCAGTGACTGTCACAGCGTAATGGAGAATATATACAAATTTGATGATGCACCACCCTTCATTGCAATGTGTATAGAGGAAGATCTGGCTGTCAGGTTCCAACATGTTATTAATGTTAGTGGATACAATTACAAACTGTGTGGCATCATTTACTATGGAAATAATCACTATACATCTCGTATAGTCGGTGACAACGGAGATCTGTGGTTCCAAGATGGTATAAGTATAGGTAGACATACAGAATATGATGGAAACATGATCGGTGTAAACTGCAACATGTTGGCAACAGCAAAACACGGTCGGACCAGTACTGTAGCAATTTATACATGTTGTGATGTTTAAGATACCTGCGCAATAATGACATCTAATTTATTGATATCTATGATATTGTGAGACATGTAAAACCTGCGTGATATTGAATTCTGATTTATTGATATATATGATATTGTGAGAAATTTATCCAGTCTTCAGGAATCGTACTTGCCGCTTGCCGGCCCTGCTAATGCTAGTAGACAGTTCCTCGGGACATGGCAAGTCCCACCAGCAAGCATTCCGTGATCCCAATGCAATGGAGATTGACGTATCCCGTTTCTCCGCCTCGTTTGACTCGCTCTTTGAGGGTCTGGGCAAACAGGAGATCTTCCAGAAACGGAAGAAGGAGATGAGCAAGCGCTGCTCAGTTTGTGGATCTGAGTGTCACAAGAAGAGGGACTCGAAGCACCCCGATGACCTGGTCTGCAACCACTGCGGTGGCACCGGTCACTGGGGGGCAGTTTGCCTGAAACGGCTCCAAGGCATCCCTAAGGGACAAAAGGTTGCTGCTACCTTGTTGACATCGTCGACTACTACTGCAGCCAAGCAAGACGCGTCCAACGGCAAGGATGCTAAGATCGCTGCTCTCAAGGACATGCTTGACATCCAAAAGAAGCAAATGGATGAAATGGCAGCCAAAATCAACGCAGTTTTTTGAAGAGGACTCGTGACACAGCCGCAGCTGCGAGTCCCCCCAATACCCTGTCCTTGTCTCCTTTGTTGTCTACCTCGTCTTCTGCCTCATGTACTATAGCAACTCCGTGCCCGTCATCTGTTATCTCTTCATGTACTATCACGTCGTTAGATCGGTTATCTTCTCATTTCCGTGTACATGTACTAGTCAAAGGTCTCAATAGAAGCATCCGTGTTCCTGCTATGATTGACTCAGGAGCCACGGCTTTGTTCATCAGTCACCAGTTCGTCAAAAAGCATAAGATTATCCAACACCCTCTTGAAAGGATTATCTCGTTACACAACATTGACGGTGTAACAGTTAAGGTTACACTCACCAGATAAGTAGTTAACTTGAGGGGGAGGTAGAGATATAGAGAGTAAGAGGTGTGGTGAGCAAAGTACTGGTGGGTACTGAGTAGTCCTAGTTCAACAGAGTGGATAAGACTGAGGGGATATGCCCTCAGGAGTGCCTCTATATATACATGAAGGGGAGGACCCCAGGTACTACCCTAAGACCCCTAATACCTACATGAGTAAGCAAAGTAATCTAACTTACTAAGCATGCCCTATGCCCTAGTGGTGCCACTTCAATAATCAACCAATAGCAATTGTCCCCATGACCTGACCCCATGACCCAGCTCCAAGGCTAGACTTGTTCAAGCTTGTTCTAAGACAAGGGTAGACTTTTCCAGAAGGTTCTAAGAACTATGACATCATCTAATGGAATGTTCTATACTATGACATCATAGTTCCAGCATGTTCCACAATGTTCCAGAGAGTTCTATCATGTGATACACAGATAAGGAAAGGAGCGCATCAGCGCATCAGAGACAGGAAGCGCATCAGCGCATCAATTGATAGGCACTGAGAATAAGCGCCTGATAAGCGCCAGATAAGCGTTGGATAAGCGCCTAAATAGACGTCGGATAAGCGCTGGATAAGCGCTTGACAAGCACTTAAATATTCCCAATAATACCGTTGCCTGGTAAGGCAAGTCTTGTAGAAACATTGAAAATCTGTGACATTACCTCCCCTTCTTGCTTTGAACTCTGTGCAAAGAGTTTTGAACGAACACCTTGGTCATTGAGTCCACTTTTTCACCATTGTCAAGAGGGTGCCTAAGCAGTTCCGAGTGACTCTAGCGGCTTCTACCGACGTCCCTGACAGGGTTATCACCTCATTGGCTGATGGTAGTCTAGTCCGTACCCTCCTCGGTTGCGTCATTGGATCGTGGATGATCCTTGGTGTGTTGTTTGTGACTTTATACACAGTAGATTGTAGCTGAGCAAATAGCTCGGGGATGATTGTCGTAGAATTTCTTGATCGCTTCTTGAGCGTGTGTGATGTTTTCTACAGGCTCCCACGTGTCGTCGTTCGGTCCGTAGCCTTTCCAGCGTATGTAATACTGAAGCTTTTTGGCACGACCTGTACGTCTTGACTTGAGAATCTTCTCGACTTCGTATTCTTCTTCTCCATCGATGATATCTGGCAGAGGCATCTCCAGCTTTTGGCCTTCGAATTCAGGTTCATTGTACGGTACCAACTTGCTTGCATGGAATACAGGGTGTATCCTTGGTGAACGTTTGGGCCATTCCAGTCTGAATGTGACCGGCGAAAGCTTTTCAGCAATCTTGAATGGGCCATAGTACTTGGCTGACAACTTATGTCCAGATTTTTGGTAGTCTCTCAGATCTAGCATGACCTGATCGCCTTTGTTGAAGGGGCCTTCTGGACGTGCTTGTCATAGTACCACTTCATGCGTTCAGCTGCAAGTTGTAACACCGCCTTAGCATGCTCTTGAGCTTGCAAGCAGTTCCACATGACGTCATGTCAGACCTTTTCAGGTGCTTAGTGAGCGTTGGACCAGCTCTAGGGTGTCTGCCGTATTCGAGGTAGAAAGGCGAGTGCTTAGTTCCCTCATGCGCTGCATTGTTGTATGCGAACTCAGCTGAGCTGAGCAATCTAGCCCAGTCATCATGTAGTTGATCAACGTAACAACGCAGGTACTGTTCGAGTATTTGATTAACCCGTTTAGTTTGACCGTCAGTTTGCAGATGATATGCAGTAGTCATTGTAGATTCTATCCCTAGCATTTTACACCATTTCTGGAATAAATCTGCTGCGAATTGTGGACCTCGGTCGGAAATGATTTGCAAAGGTAACCTGTGAAGGGTCCAGACTCTCTCATAGAGTAGAGCTGCAAGATCTTTTGCTGAGAACTCGTTTACGATAGGGAAGAAGTGCGCCCTTTTAGTAAGGCGGTCTACCACTACGCAGATAGCATTGAAGCCATCAGACTCCGGTAACTGAGTAATCAAGTCAACAGTCATGATATCCCATGGTTCGGCCGGAACCGGATTAGGAATGAGTAGTCCATAAGGCTGTTGCGGACGAGTCTTCATCCGCTGACATGTGTCACAGCCTGTCACGTATTTCTTGACATCAGTGGTTAAACCTGGCCACCAGTAGTTTCTCGATATCAGTTTGTACGTTTTCCATCTGCCAGGATGTCCGGCAGAAGGTAGATCGTGATGCATCTGGATGATTTGGCGTCTCAGATCTAATTTCTGATCTTTGGGGATGTAGACTTTTCCACGGTATAGGAGTAATCCGTTCTCAAAATTCTATTCCTCTAGTGATTTCTTGAACTCCCTAGGACCAGAGTTAAGTAACTGCTGATAGTCCTTGGTAACTTCGTCGTTCATGAGTGCTTTCTTAACCCGTCTTAGGATTTCATCATCGTTGATAGGCGAGTCATGAGAGTTTTCAATAGCAGAGATGGCAAAAAACTCGGGTTTAAGGAGAATTTTGTCCTCGTTATTGGAATTACCCCCTCTTCATATCTGGCCTCCTGGACAGAGGATCTGTGGTAAGCATGGTCTTTCCGGGTTTGTGCCGGAGCACAAAATTAAACCGCATGAGGTATAACGCCCATTGCGCTTGTCTCCGAGTCAGCTGCTGGGCTTTCCTGAAATATGTCAGGTTTTGGTGATCTGACCATATTTCTACGGTAATCGGATGTCCCTCCAGATGTTGACAATACTCTTCCAGGGCGCGGATAATAGCCAACAACTCTTTATTGTATATCTCATAGTTAAATTCATGAACGTTGAGTGATTTAGAGTAGAAGGCTACTGGATGCCACAGCTTGTCAGCTGGATCCAGTTGTGATAATACCACTCCTGTAGCAAAGTCGCTAGCGTCTGTTTCCAGACGGAAAGGGTTTTCGTCATCTGGTATACTCAGAATGGGTGCTGACGTAAAAGCCTGTTTCAGACTTTGGAAGGCCTGTTCCTGAGCATCTTTCCAGATCCAGGGTTGGTCCTTCTTTGTCAGAATAGTGAGCGGTTTTGCATGTTTAGCAAAGTCCTTGATGAAACGCCGATAGAAATTGGCAAAGCCTAAGAAGGCTTGGACTTGCTTAACCTTTTCAGGTCGCGGCCACTCAGTAACTCCGGTGAGTTTGGCTGGATCCATCTCGATATGCCCGTGAGAAATGATCATGCCTAGGTACTCAATGCAATCTTTTTCAAAAAAGCATTTTTCCGGTTTGGCAAATAGATCGTTCTTGCGTAGGCGCTTGAGCACTTCCTGTGTGATGCGACGGTTCTCCTTCTTGTCTTCCGTGAAGATGAGGATGTCGTTGAGATACACCATGACATGTCCTTCTAAGATCAAATCACTCAGAATTTCATTCATCATGGCTTGGAACGTCGCTGGTGCGTTGCTGAAACCGAAATACATCACCTTGGCTTCGAAAAGACCACGGTGTGTGATGAACGCCGTCTTCCATTTGTCACCCTTTTGGATGCGAACATTATTGTATCCCCATCTAAGATCAATCTTTGAAAAGACCTTAGCCTTGCTTAACGAATTGATTAAGTCGTTGATGCGAGGTATGGGGTACCGGTTTTTCACCGTGATGTCGTTCAGTTTTCGGTAGTCTTGCACAAGGCGCAACGAGCCATCTTTCTTCTTGACGAAGAACACAGGTGCTGCAATCGGACTTTTCGATTTGCGGATGTAACCTTTTCGGAGTTCCTCTTTGATCCATTGATCTAGAGAATTCTTTTCCATTGGAGACAGCAGGTATAGTTTAGTCGCTTTGGGAAGGGAGGCACCTTCCTCAAATTCAATCGCGTGATCGTATGGTTTGCGTAACGGCATGCGTTCTGACTTTTTCTTTGAAAAGACGTCACCAAATTCCCATAAATATTTTGGTACTAATGGCTTCCAATTGACGGATTCTTGTTCGTCAAAGCCGTCTTCAAAGCCCTCATCTTCCTTTCCAGAAAGTTCAGCGATTATTTCTGCTATTTCTTGGTCTTCTGGATCGTCTAAGTCAATCCAGTGGATGTGAGGGTTGTCCGGGTCGACACTTCCTATTCCGTCCAGGTTGTCTGACACCGAACGTCCCTTAGGTAACTCAAGCTCATCAAT
Organism: Cytidiella melzeri; assembly: GCA_022592445.1. Classification (NCBI taxonomy): domain Eukaryota; kingdom Fungi; phylum Basidiomycota; class Agaricomycetes; order Polyporales; family Irpicaceae; genus Cytidiella; species Cytidiella melzeri. Next base: position 52,188 of record JABYQR010000169.1, on the reverse strand, counting down.
CTCTTCTTGAGTTACAGTGATGTTTTTACGAGCTCTTGGGGCACAGAGTTCAGGACATCTGGTAAATCTCCACTCGCCATTTGCCCAATCTATCTCCGGATTGTGGCAGCGTAAGAAGGTCATCCCGATAATCATGTGTTTACTACCGAGATCAGTAACGAGCATGTCTTGTCTTGCTCTGTGCAAACCTATTTCTAGGTATGCACGTACTGAGTGAGTGATTTGACCATCTTTATTGGGAGTACCGTCGACATTGATGACGTTAAACGGTGATGCCAGTTGATTTGTTACCAGATTGTTACTTTGAACCACTGACTTACTGATGAACGTGGTTGTGGCTCCTGAATCTACCAGAGCTTCGACCTGCACTTTCTTTCCATATACCCAAATTGTAACCGGTAGAAAAAATGAATTCTTTGAAGGCGCTACATTTTTGACAGTATCTACGGTACAAAGATTGAGGGTATCAGGGCCTAAGCGTTCATTGTTACGAACGGTCTTCACACCCTATTATTTTTTCTTTACTTCTTCGACTATCTTGATAACTAGCTATCTTCTTTACCATTGCCTCGACGATCCAACTTGTCCTTCCTCCATCATCCCCTAACCCACCTCACCTCCGTTCAACATGGACTATTATGTCATCAGTTGTGTCCTTATGTCCATTCAAACCTCGGACTTAACTCCGATTGGTTACCATTGCCTTGGTGCAACCCTCGGCCTTTCCATACCTCCGTTACCACTCCATCGGGTCCAACCCATCTACCCCCTGTTTCGGATCCAACTCCGTCTATCCCCTGTTTCGGGTTCAACCCCTTCTTTATTGATCTCTGCCTCATGTCTCACCTTTCTATTGTTCCTTGTTTCCGCACCTTGACAGTCTTTTCTCTCATTGGCTTTCCAGAGTAGTGGCTGTTCTCTGTGTACCGTTCTTCCTTTCTGTTTTTCCGATTTGCTACCACTACCTCGGACTGGTCCAAAAGTAGTTAGGTCAACATGTATAAATAGCCGCTAGACATGGGGCTAGATCCTCAGTCTATCCACTTCGTACCAATATTCCTTCTACCGAACCATCATCTGTCTGCCACTATGCTTGACAGCGACTGCGCGGCCTAGACCATCATCAGACCTTGAGTGTAGCTACACCAAGGGGTTCTGACTTGACAACTTGTCTCTTGACAATAGTTGGTCTTAACATTCATGTTCGCAGGGAGTCACATGATGCTTCGGAAAAAATCCTTGCCCTTGGTCGGCTTTTTCCCTTTACCCTTGTCAGGGTACGGGTGAGGAGTCGAAGGTTCATCATCTTCAGTTGGAACCTTCTCTATGTGAGCCGCCAACTCTAGGCGCGCGGTATTAACGTTTTTCATCTTAGACGACGAGGCTTTAGGGGTATCTGCCTTGCTGTCCGTCCCTGAGTCCTCGGCATCTGCTGCCCGAATCTTCTTCAGCACCAAAGACCTGCCATCCTTCTTTACATCCTTCTTCTTCTCATCGAGCTTCTTTTTCAGGCCGTTGAGGTTGCACTCATCCGTGTTATGTCCTTTCGACTTATGGATGTGGCAGAACTTTTCCAACTTTTCAGTTGAGTTCACCTCTTTGCCCTTGCCCTTGTTCCGCTTGTCGTTCTTCTTCTTTTTCTTGTCTGCTACATCCACCTCCATAGGTGTGGACGTATCCTTCTTCTTTGCAAAGATCTGGCCTTGTGCTTTCTCCAAATAGACCTTCTTGTGGATGTCGAGCAAGAGGTCGAGGAACTGAGGCCAAGTTGTTGGAATTTGATTTTCATCTTTTCCAATCAGGACGAGCCTCATGTCCTTCTCGATGACATGCTTGAGCTTGTGAATAAGCAGGTCGTCCTCGTATCCCGAAAGCCTTCCAAGCGTACGGAAACGTTCCGCGTACTTGACAAAGTTCTTATGTGCCAGATCCGTGTTATTGAACAAGGCATTGAGCTCCTTTCAAGCACCTTCCTTGTCGTCCCTTTGTCTGTACTGTACCTTGAGCTTGTTTTCGAACTCTTCCCACGTTCCAATTGTCTGACTCTTTGTCAGCTTCTTGATCCACGGCTCCATGTATTGAGCCGCCGCGCCTGAGAGCCGGTTCATTGCGACGGCAATACATTGCCTGTCTGTAGCAACATTCTCGTGGACAAGCCACAGAGAGATCTTGTTCAACCACTCGTTGAACTTGACCTTGCCATCGGTCCCGTTGAACTCCGGGGGTTTGCCAATCTTAGGCTGGCGCGAGGATCCTCCTTGTCCTTGCGACAAGGGAAGCTGGTTGATTTGATTGACAACATTTGTGATCGTCATCTTGACCATGTCGAGGTCAGTGTCCATCCGCTGGACTTGTGTGTTGGCAGTGAACTGCGAATATAGGTCTTGAACGACCTTATCGACGTATTCCTGGAGGTTATCCTCCAGCAATGACAACTGATTGTTCCAAATGAGAACCATTTGATTCATCATATTATGAGCAATAGCAGGTGTTGCTTCTCCTTCAACCGTGCGAGTAAAAGCCCTTTGGGCTACGGTAAGGTTGTGGAAAATGTGCTGTTCGAAATTCTCGACAGAAGGGTTATAAACAATTGGCGTAATCTTGCCAAAAGGAACAGAATGGGTGAGGTTAGCAGCGGGGGCAGCGCTGGATCCGGCGTTGGATTGAGAGGCCATTGCTTCTAATTTCTTAGTTAGCAAAGGATAAGCGAAATACTATTTCTAGTATAAGAAGAAGAGAATCACCACTTTTCACACATTGAACTCTTGTCAGAGTTGTTTTCACACATTAAATCCTTTTCAGGAAGTTGTCACCGAGTAAAATGAGGCTTGTCAGCCAATACATTTTATTCCATTTCCGCATATACAAAGGCGTTCATATCAAACAGCCCTTCTAGTAGCTCTAGGATATAACCCCATCTCCGATGTATGTCTACAAAACTAATCCTGCCTAAACTTTTTAAGTCCTTTTTAACATCCTCCATTCCCTGTTCAACATCTTGTCCGTGTGATTCTCCTTGCGATCTGAAGCCACAACCGATCAACAGCTGAGCTTTCTCCCGACGAGTGTTGAGCTGGTGGTTAGACAATTGCCCACCACTCGAGAAGGAGGCGTCCAGCTTTTTGAGCACAGGCTCAAGCCTTTGACAGGCTGCTGTGACCATTGGTTTGAATTCCTGTTGACAAAGCATCAACTTCGTTTTACGGAAGTGGAGAGAAGCGGGGAGCGGATTAGGAGTGGGAATGTAAGCGCGTTGGTTGCGCTCCTCGATACGCTGAAGGAGAGAAAGCTTTTCAGCTTCCTTCTTCTCTTGCTTCTCGATATGATCGAGAAAGCTGAGTTGAGACATGAGGTGAGAGACCTGGCTCATGCGAGCCTGGTTCTCCTCATGCTCTATGGTGGTGCAAGCCTGCTCTTTGAGGTCGATCCTCTTGATGAGGGGCTTGTTATTGGGGTATTTGAGCCGGCGAGGCTTGCCAGCATCCTTGAACTTGTCGAGAGTCTCCTTGGAGACTGAGAGGCGTTCTTGAAGTCCAGTGACTTTGTTGCGGACGGGGATAGAGTAGGGGGCCTTGCAGCCAGACCTAGCAGCGACGTAGCGGGAAAGAGGCATGGTGACTGTGTGACAAAGTGTGATGAGCTTGTCAGCTCAGTGGTGTGCGAAACAACTCTCCATAAAGGAGAGGTCCTGTGTGTGCGTGGGGTAGTGCTGGCGTTGGCCTGGACTCTCTCTCCAGGTCCGGTGGTGAATAGGATCTCCGTCACAGTTCCACCCATGCGGCAACTGGTTGGCGGATCAGTATTGCACTGACCCTAAGTCCGGCCAGAACAAGTTACCCGTCTTCGTGCCTAGGCACTCATGGGTTTCTAGTCCTGTTGTCTAGCTCTTATAACGAGCTGTCTGACACCAGACTCCACTATTGCTCGTGGGGAGGCACACTTTCATCATGTTGGCATAATGCCAACCCCTGCTCTGATCAGCTCTAGGAGCGTCGGGCGAGAGGGTGATTCAAGTTGTGCGCATCAAGGCAAGGCCTAGACACGACTGTTACTTAGAGCCTATGGTCCAGCTACCTCTATTTCTAGAGGATTTGTAAGGGGGCCCACGCACAGGCACAAGACCTAGAAGAAAGGGGAAAGAAACCTCCAGCACGTCCAGAGACGTGAGGGAGTAGGGGCAGTCTTATCCAAATGTAACAGTTAGGGTTACACTCACCAGATAAGTGTTGAACTTGAGGGGGAGATATTGAGATAGAGAGTAGGAGTTGTGGTGAGCGAAGTACTGGAGAGTACAGAGTAGTCCTTGATCAACAGAGTGGATAACACTGAGGGGATATGCCCTCAGGAGTGCCTCTATATATACATGAAGGGGAGGACCCCAGGTACTACCCTAAGACCTCTAAGACCTACATGAGTAAGCGAAGTAATCTACCTTACTAAGCATGCCCTATGCCCTAGTGGTGCCACTTCAATAATCAACCAATAGCAATTGTCCCCATGACCTGACCCCATGACCCAGCTCCAAGGCTAGACTTGTTCTAGCTTGTTCTATACTATGACATCATAGTTCCAGCATGTTCCACAAGGTTACAGAGAGTTCTATCATGTGATACACAGATAAGGAAAGGAGCGCATCAGCGCATCAGAGACAGGAGGCGCATCAGCGCATTAATTGATAGGCACTGAGAATAAGCGCCGGAATAAGCGCCAGATAAGCGCTGGATAAGCGCCTAAATAGACGTAGGATAAGCGCTGGATAAGTGCTTGAGAAGCGCTTAAATATTCCCAATAATACCGTTTGTCATGGATGGCCTGACTAGCCCTTAATTTTCGCAATTTACACTACGTCAAATGCCAGATTTTCCAGCATCATAAAACAGTTGAAAAAAGCGTGAACTATCGCGCAACCAGATCTAAGATTGGATGGGTCAGAAAATGATGCAAAAATTTAGTTTGTGGGTTCTGGATTTGAACCGTTGAAAAATCATGCAGTAAAGCCTTGTAAGGTGCGAGATTTAGTAGCTGAAAAAATGTTGCTGGTGTATACAATTTATGAGGTATGAAAACTGTGACTCTCAGCTGGGTTCTATATACACATAAATCTTTGTACAACGCATGACTGAGGTCAGAATTGTGATTTCTCTTTTCAAGTTAGCAAAATTCTGCACTAATTTTGCTCTGGCGAGAAGATTTTGCAAGCTAAACAAACATGGTTCAATGCTAGTGCTGAGAGCTCACAATTTGCAGTAGGCTTTTTCTGCTTGCAAATCCGATGTACTATCCATGCCTTAAATCCTATGCAGAGCGCAGAGTTTTGGGGCTGACAGAATTTGAGGGAATTATTTCCAAAATTCTGAATACAAAGTCAGCATTTTGCAGTTGACAAAACCATTGGTGAAATGCATGCATCATTAGTAAGATTCTGGAGCATGTAAATTCTGCTCCTAAATGTACATACAGACTAACTAGTCCTTTGCCCTTGGTCCGTAGTCCTTAGTCCGTAGTCCGTAGTCCGTAGTCTGTAGTCCTAGGCCGTAGTCCGTACTGACCGTAACTTCCTGCAGACTAGGGACTAAGGACTACTTTGTCTGTATGTACAGTTTGAAGGAGGATTTTACATGCTATAAAACCATACCAATCATGGATGCATTGATCAACGGTTTTCTTGACCGCAAAATGCTGCCTTTAGATTCAAGATTTCTGGATTCATTTTCTCACAAATTTGTCAGCTGCAAAACTCTGTACTCTGCATAGGATTTGAGGTATGAATAGTGCATTGAATTTGAAAGCAGAAAAAGCCGAGTACAACTTTGAGCTCTTGGCAGTAGCATTGAACCACAATTGTTCAATTTGCAAAATATTGCCACTATTGCAGAATCAGTGCAGCATTTTGCTAACTTCAAAATCATTACAAATTTGTGAAGTAAGTAAAATCATGCTGACAGTCACGATTTTGCTACCTCACAAATCCTGGACAACATTAGATCACTAAACTTGGCACCTCACAACACTTTACTGCATGATTTTTCAACGGTTGAAATCCAGAACCCACAAACTGAATTTTTACATCATTTTCTGACTCATCCAATCTTAGATCTGGTTGTGCAATAGTTCACGCTTTTTTCAACCGTTTTTGATGCTGGAAAATCTGGTATTTGACATAGTGTTACCTCTTGTTTTTATCTGTAAAACTCTTGGCTGCAGCTCAGTTGCAACCTTCTCAGCATAAACTCCCTTTTCACGTGTATTAAGCGCCCATATCATGTGGCTTAGACACTCCACACGGTCACATTACTTGCTACTACGTCACACTGGCATGTGACTTAGCTTAAGTAAGACCACATGGCTACAAACACATGGCTCAGCCCATAGCTAGGGTTTGACGTCATAGATACTGTCCACATGGGCTCCTTATTGTTCTTTCCTTATTGTTCTCTTTATGGAAGGATGTTCTCACAGGTGTGGGAATGGAATACAATAGTTGGTCTCCTTTTAGATAGATTCTCTCACGGGTAGAGTTCTTGGCAAGGTCTAGACAATAGCTATTGTTCTCCTTTAGGTAGTTCTTTTGTTCTTTGTTCACACGGCTTCTTGCAAAAGCCTGCCCTCAACATGGTCTGTGCGCAGGTCCCTGAAGTCTATATATACTGCTACATGTACGCTCCTAGCCCCCCATCTCGACCTCTTGGTCTTTACTGGGCTAGGTAAGCAAACCCCCTCTGTACTACATAGCTGGTAGTACCCAATACTAACTTGGTCTTTACTGGGCTAGCTACCTGAATAAGGTTTATAGTTGGTGAGAGCATTGTGCTACACGCCTGCCACCACCTCGTCGTCGTCGTCCACATCGTGTCCCTAGTTGCTGCGTTGAGCTCCATCTCCGTGACATTAGGTCGAGATTGTTGTGTAAACCCTGGGTCCCCCACTCCCACCGTTTTAAAAAGTTTATTCCTGTTTGACGAGTACGTCTCCGGTCTCCTCATACCGTTGAGCTACACTTACGTCGTCTGTTTCTACCCCCTGCGCGTTGTTTAGTGCCTAAAGACACGCGCCCCCGTTTTTCTAAGAACCTCCCCGCAACTGAGCCTCAGCTCAAGAGGTCTCTTCCACCATCTTTCCTTGACACTCTAGCTGAAAAGCGCAAGAGCGGTCAACCTCATTGCTGGTCTGACAAAGACCTGGTCACCGTCGCGAAGTACGTGTCCAAGAAGCCGCCTGTCAAAGGCATCACCCTCACTGTCCCCTCTTACGAGGAAAATCGACAACTTCGCGCTTCTGCCCGAGCATACGGAGAACGTGTGGCTGAAGAACGTGCTCGCACTCTAGCTGAGCAGCGGACCCACAAGCCGACTCTCTCTGAGCGGCTAGCCAAGCTTCCCCCGCCCACTCCCGCTCCCGCTGCACCCAAACCGGTGTTAATAGACTTCAAGAAACTATCACCGGTTGACCTCGTCGGCATCTTCAGGCAGAAACTTACCGCGGTTCGCACCCGCCTACAAGCTCTCACCAAGCTCCAAGAACTTCTCAACTGCGCAGACCCTGACCACCGTCATGCGCTACTCCATCTCGTCAACAAAGTCAATTGTTTCCTCAACCGACTTGACAAGCTCGCACCTGTCACAGCAGACCGCAAGTGGCAACTCATAGACTGGGGTTGCAAAGCAATTGGGAAAGTTTCGTTTAAGCAGCTTTGTAAGAACTATAGCAAAGTTCTTGCACAGCTTAACGTAGTTAATAATGATAGCTACTTCGAGTGGATCTAAACAGTCCACAAGTTTTTGCCCACCACGTATTGTAATAATTGTATACATTTCTTCGACTCAAATACCGTCACCAACGACCACTTCTACGGAGGTCTCTTCTACGAGTGTGACAACCTTGTCCAAATCGATATACTCAGGCAGACTCCTCTGAAGCCGTTAACAGCGAGTACTACGCTGAGCACCACCAGACGCCCAACAAAGAAAATTTACGCCTCATCACACAAGACATGGATCCCAACCAGCCCACCGCCACCGCTGCCCCTGCTGCCCTTGCTGCCCCTGCTGCCAACCTGAGCGCCCAAGACATCTTAAACATGTTTGGCATCCTGACACAGAGAATGGTTGACCTTACCAACCAGGTGGCTGCACTTGCCGCCGCACAGACGCCAGCGGTTGCCGCTGCCACGCATACTTCTTGGGAGAGAAGCATTGTTGAAAGGCCGGTCTCCTTCAAGGGGAAAACATCGTCGGAAGCCAGGCTCTTCCGTCACGCGTTCATAGTCTGGGTGCAAAATCAAGGAAAAGCATTCTTCCAGCAAGATGCACAAGGCCAGGTCCGGTTGGACAACAATGGCGCGAGGATCTTTGATCCTCACAAACTCATCACCGGTGCTCTGTCGTTCATGCAAGACGACGCCGCTGACTGGGCTTGCCCTCATATTGAGGAGCTAGCAAACAGCAAACCAGCTTTTGGCAACAGCTGGGACACATTCATTGAGGCGTTCAAAGCCAAATTCGATCCTATTGACGCTGTCATGGAGGCAAAAACAAAGATTGCCAACATGAAGCATGACACGGAGACAAGGCTCGACGTGACAGACAGGGACACGAAGTGGATATTGACGAGGAGGTGGTGGCAGGCGTGTAGCACAATGCTCTCACCAGCTATCAGACTTTATACAAGTTATCTAGCCCAGTAAAGACCAAGTTAGTATTGGGTACTACCAGCTATGTAGTACAGAGGGGTTTGCTTACCTAGCCCAGTAAAGACCAAGAGGTCGAGATGGGGGGCTAGGAGCGTACATGTAGCAGTATATATAGACTTCAGGGACCTGCGCACAGACCATGTTGAGGGCAGGTTTTGCAAGAAGCCGTGTGAACGAAGAACAAAAGAACTACCTAAAGGAGAACAATAGCTATTGTCTAGACCTTGCCAAGAACTCTACCCGTGAGAGAATCTATCTAAAAGGAGACCAACTATTGTATTCCATTCCCACACCTGTGAGAACATCCTTCCATAAAGAGAACAATAGGGAAAGAACAATAAGGAGCCCATGTGGATGGTATCTATGACGTCAAACCCTAGCTATGGGCTGAGCCATGTGTCTGTAGCCATGTGGTCTTACTTAAGCTAAGTCACATGCCAGTGTGACGTAGTAGCAAGTAATGTGACCGTGTGGAGCGTCTAAGCCACGTGATACGGGCGCTTAATAGACGTGCAAAGGAGTTTATGCAGAGAGAATTGAAACTAGGTTGTAGCCCGGAGTTTTACAGATAAAAACAAGAGGTAAATTGCGAAAATTAAGGGCTAGTCAGGCCATCCATGACAAAGCAGGGCAATAAGACCTTTGCCGCCCATATCTCTGAATTTGAGACATGGGCCCCTCGCACTGGCTGGAGCCAGCAGGACCTCTTCGATCGCCTCAAGTCGAGCTTGAGCACCGAGTACTTGCAACGCATCTTGTACTTCCAAACTCGCGCTGCCACTTACGACGCACTCAAAGATCAGTGCAAGGCGGTCGATGCCCAGCTTGCCGACCTCCGCAACAGCACAGGCAAGGTCATGGTAGACAGTTCCTCGGGACATGGCAAGTCCCACCAGCAAGCGTTCCGTGATCCCAATGCAATGGAGATTGACGCATCCCGCTTCTCCACCTCGTTTGACTCGCTCTTTGCGGGTGTGGGCAAACAGGAGATCTTCCAGAAATGGAAGAAGGAAATGAGCAAGCGCTGCTCGGTTTGTGGATCCGAGAACCACAAGAAGAGGGACTCGAAGCACCCTGATGACCCGGTTTGCAACCACTGCGGTGGTACCGGTCACTGGGGGGCGGTTTGCCTGAAACGGCTTCAAGGCATCCCTAAGGGACAAAAAGTCGCTGCTACCTCGTCGACCTCGTTGACCACTACCCCGGCGAAGCAAGACGCATCCAATGACAAGGATGCTAAGATTGCGGCACTCAAGGACATGCTTGACATCCAAAAGAAGGAAATGGATGAGATGGCAGCCAAAATCAATGCGGTTTTTTGAAGCGGACTCGTGACACAGCCGCAGCTGCCAGTCCCCCCGATACCCTGTCCCTGTCTCCTTTGCTGTCCTCCTCGTCTTCTGCCTCGTCTTCCCCGTGTACAATGTCTACTCCATGCCCGTCGTCTACTATCTCCTCATGTACTATATCATTGCTAGATTGGTCATCATCTCATTTCCGTGTACATGTACTAGTTAAAGGTCTGAATAGAAGCATTCGTGTTCCTGCTATGATTAATTCAGGAGCTATGGCTTTATTCATCAGCCACCAGTTTGTCAAGAAGCATAAGATTATTCAACACCCGCTCGAAAGGGTTATCTCATTGCATAACATTGACGGAACTAAGAATAAAGCTGGCGGATTAACGCACTTCGTTCGCCTTACACTCACTGTTGGAGACCACACAGAAAAGGCAGAGTTTCTCGTCACGGACTTAGGTCCAGAAGATGTTATTCTTGGGCTACCATGGCTCAAACGCGTAAACCCTACCGTTAACTGGGAAAAAGGAGAAATGACAATTCCGAGCGGCTCGGAAGAATCTCCTGATGAACCTTTCCAGAAGGTTGACGGTAATTGCAAAGAACGTAGGCAGTGGGTCAAAGCCGGTATTATCCAAGACACCACTGACGAAGTCTGGTGTATGGCCGGCTTCACCTACTCTACCAAGCTAGCTGCCGAAGCAAACAAAGCTAAAGCCCAGCGCTCCTTCGAAGACATCGTTCCATCAGAGTATCACAGACATGGTAAAGTCTTCTCTGAGGAAGAGTCTAATCGGCTACCCCAGCATCAACCCTGGGACCATTCGATTGATCTCAAACTAGACGCTCCTGAGACGATCAAATCGAAAGTTCACCCTATGCCCCTGAATGAACAAGCCGAGCTTGACAAGTTCATCCAGGAGAACCTATCCAAAGGTTACATCACACCTTCTAAGTCTCCGATGGCTTCTCCAGTCTTCTTCATCAAAAAGAAGGACAACAAACTCCGACTTATCCAGGACTACAGAAAACTCAACGACATCACTGTGAAGAACCGCTACCCTCTACCGCTTGCCACCGACATCATCAACAAGCTCAAGGGTGCAAAGATCTTCACCAAATTCGATGTTTGTTGGGGATATCACAATGTCCGAATCAAAGAAGGAGATGAGTACAAAGCGGCGTTCGTTACCAACCGAGGACTTTTCAAACCTAAAGTCATGTTCTTCGGTCTCACGAACTCACCTGCTACCTTCCAAGCTCTGATGGACAACATCTTCGCCGACCTCGTGGCCGAGGGCAAGGTGGCTGACTATCTAGATGACATCTTAATCTGGAGTAACAACCCGACAGAGCACCGCAAGGTTGTTCACGAAGTCCCCAAGCGACTTCAGCAACACGATCTGTATCTTCGTCCGGAAAAGTGCGAGTTTGAGAAATTTGAGATCGAGTACCTCGGGTTGATCATTCGCGCTGGCGAAGTAGCTATGGACCCTGTCAAAGTCCAAGCAGTTTCTACGTAGCCCACACCCAAGAACCTCAAAGAAGTCAGAGGATTCATTGGGTTTGCCAACTTCTACCGCCGCTTCATTCAAGACTTCTCAAAGCACGCACGGCCTCTACACGACCTGACGAAGAAGGACGTACCGTTCGTCTGGGGTCCAGCACAGCAGACTGCCTTCACGTTGCTAAAGAAGGCCTTTACCACTAAGCCTATCTTGGCAGTCTGGGACCCTGAACTCCCTACACGTCTAGAAGTTGATGCCTCGGGCTATGCGACCGGTGGAATCATCTCCCAGAATTCAAAGGAAGATGGATTCTATCACCCTATTGCCTACCGGTCCGCATCTATGACTGAAGCTGAGTGTAACTACGAAATCTTTGATCGGGAGATGTTAGCCATCACCGAGGCTCTCAAAGATTGGCGCCACTACCTTGAGGGGCTCAAGGAACCTTTCGAGATCTGGACAGATCACGCGAACCTGCAGTACTGGAAAACTGCGCAACACCTCACTCGACGTCAAGCACGTTGGTCACTACTCTTGGCTGACTTTGACTTCATATTGGTACACAAGCCTGGCGGTACCATGATACACGCTGATCCCCTATCTCGTCTTCACTCACACGCTGTCATGGACGAGGAAGACAACAAGGATCAGGTGGTACTAAAACCGGAACACTTCCGGATCCTCGCTACCAGTGCACTCGCCACTGCTTCCCCACTTGAATCAAAGATCCGAGAATGCACAGAGCAAGAAGCAGAAGTTGCACAAGCTCTCGCTACCCTTCGAAAGAAGGGTCCTCGCAAACTTGTTGGCGGTTTACTCGAATGGGAAGAGAGTGACGGACTCATCTACTACAAGGGAAAACTCTACATCCCTAACAACAAAGAGCTCCATCACAAAATTGTCAAATCTTGCCATGACGCACCCGCGGCTGGTCATCCCGGCAAACACGGCACCATAGAGCTAGTCTCACGAACCTATTGGTGGCCAAAGATGAATGCTTTCATAGAGACTTACGTACTAGGCTGTGACTGCTGTCAACGCTACAAGTCAGCTCCACACCCTAAAGCAGTACTACAGCCTCAGGAAACTCCGGCCGGACCTTGGGAACATGTCGGAGTAGATCTCATCACTCAGCTACCACCTTCTAAGGGATTTGATTCAATCGCGGTCTACGTCTACCATTACTCCGATCAAACGCACATCATCCCTACCACCACTAAGGTTAACGCTGAGGGGATTGCCGGTCTACACTACAAAGAAGTATTCCGACTTCACGGCATTCCCAAGAAGGTGTTCTCTGACCGAGGACCCCAGTTTGCAGCGCGCTTCATGCGTGCGCTCTATCACCGCCTGGGCATAGAGACTGGTTTTACGACCGCCTATCATCCGCAAGGAAATGGCAAAGTTGAACGCAAAAACCAGGATATTGAACAGTATTTGCATCTATTCTGTCAGCAACGACAAGACGACTGGGTCGATCATCTACCGGCGGCTGAGTTTGCACTCAACTCGCAAGTACATGCGGGTAATTCACAAACACCGTTTGAGGTCATCTACGGATATCGCCCCAACTTCACCATACCAGTCGGCAAGCGAAGCAATATCCCGTCGCTTGATGAGCGCCTTGACAACATGGCTCGAGTACGCAAAGAGACCGAAGCAGCTCTTTGTCTAAGCAAAGAAAAGATGAAGCAACTTTACGAGTCTGAGAAGCGCTCTCCACGCGTCTTCCAAGTAGGGGACATGGTCTGGCTAAACGCTAAGAACGTCCAGATTCACCAGGCTACCCCTAAACTCGGTCCTAGACAACCGTCTAAGTCCCTTGCACGACAACGGCAAAGACGTACCACCACCTCCTGATCCTATTGTCATAGAAGGAGAAGAACAGTACGTTGTCAAAAAGATGCTAGACAGCAGACTACACGGACGCTGGAAGAAATTGCAATTCCTTGTCAAATGGGAAGGGTATTCAGACGGACACAATAGCTGGGAACCAGTAGAAAACCTCGAGAATAGTCAAGAAGCGATTGACGACTTCTACAAAGCAAACCCTGGAGCGCCCCGGGTCATCAAAGCTTCACTCTTCGCGGATCTCCGCTCGCACTTTCGGGAATTCAATACCCAGACCGACCCTACTTTCCTTCGCACGATCTATCCATCTACATATGATCTTAGCTGGGATGAAGGCAAACACATCGGTCTGGATATTTCAAGAACATCACACTGACGGGTAACGTCGAGTCAACAACACCAGAAGGGGAGAAACTTCCTAGCATCCTTCTGACTAGACAGTCGGGGCAATTCTGCTGAATCCCTGTAGACGGGTAGAAGACCTCTATCACCACAGCACAGTGATTCTTCGCGAGGACGCTCGATTTTAGGAGGGGGGTAATGTCATGGATGGCCTGACTAGCCCTTAATGTTTGCAATTTACCTCTTGTTTTTATCTATAAAACTCCGGGCTGCAACTCAGTTGCAACCTTATCTGCATAAACTCCCTTTTCACGTCTATTAAGCGCACGTATCACGTGGCTTAGATGCTACACACGGTCACATTACTTGCTACTACGTCACACTGGCATGTGACTTAGCTTAAGTAAGACCACATGGCTACAAGCACATGGCTCAGCCCATAGCTAGGGTTTGATGTCATAGATGACGTCCACATGGACTCCTTTTTGTTCTTTCCTTATTGTTCTCTTTATGGAAGGATGTGCTCACGGGTGTGGGAATGGAATACAATAGTTGGTCTCCTTTTAGATAGATTCTCTCACGGGTAGAGTTCTTGGCAAGGTCTAGACAATAGCTATTGTTCTCCTTTAGGTAGTTCTTTTGTTCTTTGTTCACACAGCTTCTTGCAAAAGCCTGCCCTCAACATGGTCTGTGCGCAGGTCCCTGAAGTCTATATATACTGCTACATGTACGCTCCTAGCCCCCCATCTCGACCTCTTGGTCTTTACTGGGCTAGGTAAGCAAACCCCCTCTGTACTACATAGCTGGTAGTACCCAATACTAACTTGGTCTTTACTGGGCTAGCTACCTGAATAAGGTTTATAGTTGGTGAGAGCATTGTGCTACACGCCTGCCACCACCTCGTCGTCGTTGTCCACATCGTGTCCCTAGTTGCTGCGTTGAGCTCCGTCTCCGTGACACCGTTGCCTGGTAAGGCAAGTCTTGTAGAAACATTGAAAATCTGTGACAACTAGCAGTTCTCTTCAATGGATCCACTAGCCTACTAGTACTTTTATTTTAAATTAGTACAAGCTCCCCTGATACACAACCTCATACACCGATACAGCCTAGACCCAAAGAAAGTGGAGAAGATTGTGCCCGGACGGTTCTCGCCCTAGTGGAGGCCAAGTTTCACGACGGAAATCAAGGGAGAAAAGCACAAGGCAGAAAAGAGGGATAAGGCATGGAGGCAACGAGCTATGTACCACATATACTCAGACGGCTCGGACATTGACGGAGGGGTAGGCGCGGCCGCAATATTATACACCAACGGCAAATGACGCACAACAAAGAAAGTACTACGGCACTACCTAGGGACCTCAGGCCAACACACAGTGTACGAGGCGGAACTGGTCAGGATGCTACTAGGCCTACACTTGCTCAATCCATCAGAACACGGGCAGAGGGAAGAGCCTTCATTGCACTGGACAACAAGGCAGCTATCCTGGCATCAAGGTCAGCAGAACCTGGACCAGCCAACTACCTACTCGACGGGATCCACTGAATGTCCAGGAAGCTACAGGCAAAGCAAGAAAATCTAAAACTCACAATCCGCTGGGAGGCGGCAGACAAAAAGGCAAAGGAAGCTGCGCATGGCAACACCTCAGACACAACCCAGATACCCAACATCCTCTGCAAGGCCCTCCCACTTAGCGCGTCCAAACTCAGGCAGCTCAAGGCAGCAGAAGTAAAAGAGACGGTGAGACAACTCTGGACCGAATCCCCACGCTACCCAAGCCTAAGCAGAATAGACCCTACTCTCCCCTCAGACCGATTTGCTGACCTCATTTCAGCTTTACCTAGACGTCACGCAGCTCTCGTCTTCCAGCTACGCACAGGACACGCTCCACTTTGCTGACATCTGCACCGCATAGGAAAGACACCATCTCCACTGTGCCCAGCCTGCAAAATGTACCCAGAAACAGTTGAAAACTTCCTCTTGCAATGCCCAGCATACAAGAGACACCGAGACTCCCTAGCATACAAACTGGGGCACCCAGCCCGCTCCATTCTGAATTTACTCAGCAACGCTCGAACTATCTAACCACTTTTCCAATACATCCACGCTACAGGTCGTTTCACGCGCGCTCTAGGAATACTGTCCCTTCCGAAGGAGTTACCGGCAAAGAAAAAGAAAAAGAATGGAGGAGCAGTAGAAGGAGACGTCGAAAGGAATTAGCAGCGAAGAGGGGGGAACGGAACACCACCAAAGAGAAGTACCTATCAGTAACAGCACGAACTCAGAATTGACAGAGGGCTACCCAAGTAAAGATACGGAAGCAAAGACGGAAAAGACCCTCCCCTTCATGTTCTCACACGCGACCTGAAGCTCAGAGGCTGGGGAAGTTTTTACGGGGGGTGGAGGACCGCAACCCGGATTCCTGCTACTGCAAGAGGTCACAGCCCAGGGGACCAACGTCCACCAACCAAGGGTAGCAGGTTTAGATCCTAGCCTCTACCGTCAAGTTGGCGGAGCATCTTGAGTCACTAGGCGCACTTTGATCACACTTCCGCGATTCATAAAATACTCCACAGTAATATTGAAAACCCTCTGCCACACGTCTTGGGTAATAAACTGCCCCTCACGTCATGTTTCAGATTGCTTTTCAGACACACTTTTTCCCAAGTAACAGTAGCACAGATGTACTTTGTCTACCATAGGGCATAGCCCTCGAGGACAATGAACAAGGAGGAAAAAAAAAGCCTCAGTTGGTATTTCAGACTACACTTCTCATACACGGACTAGTTATGTATTATCACTGCGCCTTTGTGGCGCTCTGTGGAGAGTGTCTCATTGAGGATGAGCTGAGACGACTGCTGTGGTATTTGATGCCACTGGCAGGACCCAAAGGAACTCGTGTTTGAGTCTGCAGATGAGGACTCCAATGATTGTCCACGGTTGTCGGTGTACGTTCTTCTCATTCTATTGTTCCCGCCTTGCCCCTCCTTGCCTACCTTAGTCCGATGTCAGTACTTGCCTGGAGGTTTGGGCTGTAGAGTCTGATGTTGTTGACACCGTTCGGCACCGCTCAACACCGCTCAACACCGCTCAACACCGTTTGACACTGCTCAGCACTGCTCAACACCGCTTGGCACCGCTTGGCGCCGTTCAACAACGTTCTTGCATGCTAACCATCCAATTTGCTTACATGTGTCTGTACGTTGAGTGTGCGCAGAATTGTCCTGCAGTGAAGCGTAAGGAAATATAAGCACAGCAGTACACTTCAGCGGTGCGTACATAATGTACTCTGCAGCGCTACATCCATCGGTCTCTCTGTTGTTCTGCGAGTTCACTATTGTTGAGAAAGTATGAGTTGGGGATGGTCTGCGGGATAGGGACGAAGTCGACGGGCGGAGAAGGATTTGGGCACACAGTGATTTTGAATGTGCGATTGTGTTCACCACACCGCGTAAGGCAAGACAAGGGACGATGCTGGTGTTTTTGGTCAAATAAGCAGTGCAATTGAGTAGCAATGTAAAGGCGTAAGTACCTTGTCCAGAGAGAACCGTTGTTGTTGTTGTTGTTGTTGTTGTCGTTGTCTCCGTCGAACGATATGCTGACCCCGGATCTAGAGAGCGGCGGATGGGATGTGAAATTTTGCACCGTCCCACAAGACAAGAGCCGTCTTCCTGGGAAATGAGATATGAGATGAGTGAGACTTGCTGAGGCATAACGGAAGGAGATGCTTACAAGTGTGGCTGCAATCGTCACTGTATACTTCGTGACAATTACTGGAAGGATGCTAGCCTATATGTCTCGTATTGAGTATGTATATGTGCTTGAATGCGGCGTGTGAAGCTTACCTGGCTGTCAGTAATGGAGGAGAACCAGAACATTGCTGATGGCAAGGAACAAAAAATTCCTGTGCTGCCACAATGAAGTAATTCCCAATACTAGCTTTCTTATTCAGTACAGACGCATTCCAAGATGTCCACCGACATTACCTTCCGTTCAGAAAAGAAAAATTCTTGTACGTACGCTTGAGAAGTTCACTCTCAAAATACATCAAAAGCCCTGGATTTGAAAAGAAGGACGAATTCACGTGTGGCAAATGAGACGAATGTTGGAGCGAACATGACCTCTTATAGTCTCTTTCCTGTCATTTGGGGTTCCAGACCACAGCGCGCTTCTGCCTTCGACGATATCTCGCCACTCGTCTCGTGCTTCTCGCTCTGAGCAATTTGTGGGAAGTCCGTACGCAAGCAGATTGCGGATGAAAAGGTGAAGCGGGTGGGGAGGATGGTATGAGTTGGATGAGCCGTGAGCAAATGTCCCCTGTTTGAGGCCTGGGGTTTTATTCCGTGCGAGAAAGCATTTCCCCTGAGGTAAACGACCGTTCAAATATATAGAGCCCTTGTACCAGCTGGGAGATGGTGGACCGTAATGCGGACTGCCTACTTCCCGTTTAGGCTCTACCAAAAATAAAAATAAAATAGAAACACGGAATGGACGTCATGAATCACAGTGTCACAAGGTAACTTTGCATAATCAGTGGTTGGTTATCTGAATTGCTGCTGGTGGCCCTCCGTCACAGGCACTGGTATTGCATAAACTGTAACTGAATACGGAGGGCACGCGTTGATGTACACAACATGTCAAAAGCGGATTTTTATTGGATGTAACACACTGCCTTCCGGTTGAACCCGAAATTAGGCGTCTAGGTTTGCATATTCTGAGCCCTTATATGCAGCGGATTACACGAATCAATATGTGTAATCGTTGCGTAACCAGAACATTAACACTCATTTAATTATTAAATAATACTTGACGGACATGCAAAAATTACACAATGCAGTGGGATTCAATAACATAGCAGCCTAAATGCAAATATGTTTTGATACACACATTGAGTAAACAGCCGTGCAATATGTGAGCTTTTGTTGAATGTTATTTAAAACATTCTTATCATATTCTGCAGTCTATTATACTACTCTGTACCCAGTGAAGGTACGATTGAAATCAAACATCTCAGTGAGGTGCAAGATAAAAAAACTCAGCAATAAACACAGAAAGGACTTGGGAAAAAGCAAAACAATTGAGCAAAGGTGTACAAAAAAAAACCCAATTTGAACTCAGTACCTTCCTTTTTGGTCCTATGGGATTCAAATGGAACATCCATTTGTATAGTTGTGTGTATAATAGCTTGTTTACTATACTGATGAACGTCAAGGTTGAAAACAGTGAAGAATGGACAGAGGTAACTATGACAGGCAATAGTTACTTCACATTGTTTTGGGATGTCTTTGTTGGGCCATCCACAACAGGTGTCCAATCTATGTGCCCTACATCTGAGAAGTTACCAGTGTGGAAGAGTATGGCACACTCAATTCTTTTGGTTTATCACAACCTCAGGCACTTTTGGGCGGCTTAGCCCACGAAGCTTCGAACCTTTTTCCAGCAGGGGTTGTTTCCTGCATTCTTCCACCAATTGTCTCTCCCTTTCGTAGTAAATGCGCCATTCTTCTTCCCTAGTTGAGTTTGGATCTCCAGTGTTGATCAGATGACCAGTAGCTCCTGTGCTGGTTGTTTCTTTTCTCTCACTAAATTCAGGATTTTTGTCAGGGTCATGCCGATTAAGTAAGTTGGCTGTGCTTTGACTTGCCTGGTAGTATTCTCTACTGCCGTACCGTACGGAGTGGCTGACACATTCATTGTGAAGATTGTGCTGGTGGTAATGGCAGTGAGCAATATCAGAGAGGTTGAGAATTGCATGACAGTATAAGATGGTGAAGAATGATTTGATAAGGGTTTGAAAAAATGGTAGCTGTGAAACAAATTTCAGTACAGAGGCCAAGGGCAAATGCAATGCAAACAACAATCTACTTACTGACCAGCACTGAAGCAATGAGATTCTCGAGCAATACAAGGCTGGTGGCAAGGGGCTTTATATATCTTCTGGTTGATGGGCAGTGCTGAAACAAGAATCAGAGAATGTACAGGTTTGAAAAATGTGTTGGATCAGTTGCTATGCTACCAGTGTTGATGGTAGTGATGTAGCAAAATTTATGCTGTGTTGTGCAGTGCAAGTGTTTTGAAACTGATTTGATATAGCCTGAAATAGTTAATTTAACTGGTGACTTGGTTACCAAAAAGAACCTCGGTAAACATTCCTGGTAAGAACCTTGCCAAGTAATCTGGCCATGAATATTGACGGTAGTAAGGGCATTTGCTATTGGTGACACCTTTGATAGGCAACTTGATCCAGGATAAAGTGACTGTACTACAATTGGTAAGTTTGATTGCAGGAAAAGAAGCCATACATTGATGAAGGTAGTTGGCAATGGTAGCAAGGGGCTTCATCTATCTTGTCATTAATCTTGTGCAGTGCTCACTGCTGATTCTAGAAAATTACTTGCTTCAAGAATGAAGGGCTGTGGGGTGTCTCATAAGATCAATTGGTAGAGCATGTTACATGTGTCCTGTTGATGTCTGCACTGCCTCACCCCATTTAGAGCTGACACAGGCTGTGTTCTGACTGTAACTCCTGCTTATAGAGCAACTGGTGGTTGTGAAACTGTATGGAAGAATCAAAGGCAGTGCTCTATGCTGATGCAACCATGTCCTGTTGGTGTCTGAACTGCCTCAGCCCCATTACAACTGCCACAGGCTATGTTCTGATTTTACTCCTCCTTAGAGAGCAACTAATGGCTGTGAAACTTTGTGCAACAATCCAATGCAGTGCTTGCTGCTGATGAAGTCTAAAGCCGGTCGAATGAATTCAACACGTCTAGAGGCAGAGATGGATGCGCAGTCGTAATCCCACTTGCCGTCGTAAGGACCTAAGACACACGAGCGAAGCGAGTTAATCCAGGTGCGAAAGAGAAAGAGCACGATTGCATAATGACTGTACCTAAGACACACGAGCGAAGCGAGTTAACTACAGGTACAGGCTGTGAGCATATTGCATATGTGAGGGGCAACGAAGAATACTCACTCCAGGTGCGAAAGAGAAAGAGCACAATGGAGTGTCAGGAGCGGGGGCGAAGGTATACAAGACAGAGCCCACAGGCGACCCAAAAAGGAATGTCTGTGATACAGATGTGTCCGCGTGATGAAAGAACAATAGAGCGACCATATACGGAAAACAAAAGAGAGTCCGGTAATTACTAGTCCGTGAGCCAGAGCTGAAAAGCCATTACTCCCCCTCAGCGAGGTGAAACTGGACGAGCCCTAAGGACTCAGAGTGACGAACGTGAGCTTCAGCCGGTAAAGACTTGGTGAAGATGTCAGCGGGGTTGTCAACTCCAGGGATTCGAACCAATTCGACAAGGCCTTCGGTGACGCATTCGTGAACAGCGTGCGCAGTGACGCGAGTATGTTTTGAGCGATGCTTCACGTGGGTGGACTTGGAAGCGTCTACAGCACTCTTGTTGTCGCAATGAAGGATGACAGGTAGGGGAAGAGGTTGCTCAATCTGATCAGTGAGAATCTTCAACCACTTGAGTTGCTCGCAAGCTTTGTGAGCCGCAAAGTATTCTGAGTCGAAGGTAGACTTCGCCACAGAACGTTGTTTGCGCGAGGACCAGCAGACAGCGCCATAGCCTAGGAAATAAACCCAGCCAGATGTGGAGAGCGAGTCGTCTAAGTCACCGGCAAAGTCGGCATCGGTGTAACCGACAAGATCGTCAACGCCTTCGTCATTATGGCCTAGACAAAGTCGGAGACTGGATGTACCGCGAAGGTAGCGAAGGACATGATATGCAGCACGGAGATGCAGCTGCGAGGGGTTGGACTGGTATTGACAGAGCTTCGCAACGGCGTACGAGATGTCAGGTCGAGTTCCAAGGGAGGCGTACATGAGTGAGCCAAGTACGCTGCGGTAGGTGTGGATAAGTGCTGGGTCGCACTGCTCCTTGGGATTTTCATTGTGTACCAACTGGATACCGGTTGGAAGCGGTGTGGAAGCAGGATTGGAGTCCTCATGCTGGAAGCGTTTGAGAACGGAATTTATGTAGACCTCTTGGTCGAGGTAGATGAGACGACTCCCCCTATCCCGAGTGATACGGATACCGAGATAGTGCTTGAGCTCGCCTATGTCTTTGAGATCGAAATGGCGACGAAGAGCGTCCTTGGTCTCCTTGATGAGGGTGAGACTGTTCCCCATAATAGTGAGATCGTCGACGTAGCAAACAATAATTTGGAGGGCTCCCCCTCGTCGACGAGTGAAAATGGCGACATCACCTGTGTCGTAACAGACGAAGCCAAGTTCTTCGAGGCATGCCTTGAGCGTGAGGAACCATTGGCGTCCTGCCTGCTTTAGGCCATAGATTGCCTTATGAAGGCGGCATACTTTGCCTTCATCCAGTACAAACCCTTCAGGTTGCTCCATGTAAACCTCCTCGTCCAAAGATCCGTTCAGATAGGCTTGTTGGAAGTCAATCTGGTGAATTTCCCAGTCCAGAATAGCAGCCAAAGCGACGAGGTATTGCCAAGACTCCAGACAGGCGACGGGAGCGAAGGTGTCTGTGAAATCAATGCCTTGAACTTGCTCAAAACCCTTGGCTACCAGACGTGCCTTATAACGATCAACATTACCGTCCTTGTCGAGTTTGAGTTTGTAAACCCATTTGCTCTTAATCGCCTTGCGACCAGGGGGCAAATCGACTAGTTTCCATGTTCCAGTGTCCTGGAGACCTTTGATTTCGGCCTCCATAGCTGCACGCCAGTCATCTCGATCCGGTGAACCCATAGCCTGCCGATAGGTACGAGGCTCCCCCTGAGGCGTAACTGCCGCTACCAGCATGACGACCTGCTCGTCAGATAGGACAGCGCCGGCGTCAGCTTTCGCTTTGCCTTTGCCTTTGTAGGGGACCTTGTAACCGCGAGCCCGAGTTGTCTCCTCGATCTCTTGTTCAGTAGCAGCCCACATAGACTGGAGACGCTTTGCATCACGAGGTACAACAGTGCGTTGTGAACGACGTGTAACACCAGCATGAGCTGGGTTGGAGAATGGAAGGTAGTCATGTGGAGAAGCGGCCGGAAGACGATTGGGATTTGGCTCGAGTTTGGGAGAAGGTACGACAGGAGGGCCTTTCCGTTTGGAAGGCGAGAGTGGCATGGATGAGGAGCTAGGCTCTGTTTCAGCAGATGTGGACGAACTCGGAATAGGAGTAGAGGGACGCGGTATCCGTGAAGGCGTAGGAGCCGACGTGTGACACGGAGACAAGGCTCGACGTGACAAACAGGGACACGAAGTGGATGACGACGAAGTGGTGGTGGTAGGCGTGAAGCTCAATACTCTCACCAGCTATAAACCTTATGCAGATGTCTAGCCCAGTAAAGACCAAGTTAGTATTGTACTACTCGCTATGTAGTACAAGAGGGGGTTGCTTACCTAGCCCAGTAAAGACCAAGAGGTCGAGATGGGGGCTAGGAGCGTACATGTAGCAGTTATATAGACTTCAGGGACCTGCGCACAGACCATGTTGAGGGCAGGCTTTGCAAGAAGCCGTGTGAACGAAGAACAAAAGAACTACCTAAAGGAGAACAATAGCTATTGTCTAGACCTTGCCAAGAACTCTACTCGTGAGAGAATCTATCTAAAAGGAGACCAACTATTGTATTCCATTCCCACACCTGTGAGAACATCCTTCCATAAAGAGAACAATAGGGAAAGAACAATAAGGAGTCCATGTGGACGTCATTTATGACATCAAACCCTAGCTATGGGCTGAGCCATGTGTCTGTAGCCATGTGGTCTTACTTAAGCTAAGTCACATGCCAGTGTGACGTAGTAGCAAGTAATGTGACCGTGTGGAGCGTCTAAGCCACGTGATACGGGCGCTTAATAGACGTGCAAAGGAGTTTATGCAGAGAGAATTGAAACTAGGTTGTAGCCCGGAGTTTTACAGATAAAAACAAGAGGTAAATTGCGAAAATTAAGGGCTAGTCAGGCCATCCATGACATTACCCCCCTCCTAAAATCGAGCGTCCTCGCGAAGCATCACTGTGCTGTGGTGATAGAGGTCTTCTACCCGTCTACAGGGATTCAGCAGAATTGCCCCGATTGTCTAGTCAGAAGGATGCTAGGAAGTTTCTCCCCTTCTGGTGTCGTTGACTCGACGTTACCCGTCAGTGTGATGTTCTTGAGATATCCAGACCGATGTGTTTGCCTTCATCCCAGCTAAGATCGTATGTAGATGGATAGATCGTGCGAAGGAAAGCGGGGTCGGTCTGGGTATTGAATTCCCGAAAGTGCGAGCGTAGATCCGCGAAGAGTGAAGCTTTGATGACCCGGGGCGCTCCGGGGTTTGCTTTGTAGAAGTCGTCAATTGCTTCTTGACTATTCTCGAGGTTTTCGACTGGTTCCCAGCTATTGTGTCCGTCTGAATACCCTTCCCATTTGACAAGGAATTGCAATTTCTTCCAACGTCCGTGTAGCCTGCTGTCTAGCACCTTTTCGACGACGTACTGTTCTTCTCCTTCTATGACAATAGGATCAGGAGGTGGAGGTACGTCTTTGCCGTTGTCGTGCCAGGGACTTAGACGGTTGATATGGAAGACGGGGTGGATTCGGAGATAGCTGGGTAGATCGAGTTTGTAATCGAGATCGCCAATGCGTTCGATGACTTGTACGGGCCGAGTTGTCGAGGACCGAGTTTAGGGGTAGCCTGGTGAATCTGGACGTTCTTAGCGTTTAGCCAGACCATGTCCCCTACTTGGAAGACGCGTGGAGAACGCTTCTCAGACTCGTAAAGTTGCTTCATCTTTTCTTTGCTTAGACGAAGAGCTGCTTCGGTCTCCTTTCGTACTCGAGCCATATTATCAAGGCGTCATCGAGTGAAGGGATATTGCTTCGCTTGCCAACTGGTATAGTGAAGTCGGGGCGATATCCGTAGATGACTTCAAACGGTGTTTGTGAGTTACCCGCATGTACTCTCGAGTTGAGTGCAAACTCAGCCGCCGGCAGATGATCGATCCAGTCGTCTTGTCGTTGCTGACAGAATAGACGCAGATACTGTTCAATATCCTGGTTTTTGCGTTCGACTTTGCCATTTCCTTGCGGATGATAGGCGGTCGTAAAACCAGTCTCTATGCCTAGGCGGTGATAGAGCGCACGCATGAAGCGTGCTGCAAACTGGGGTCCTCGGTCAGAGAACACCTTCTTGGGAATGCCGTGAAGTCGGAATACTTCTTTGTAGTGTAGATCGGCAATCCCCTCAGCGTTAACCTTAGTAGTAGTGGGATGATGTGCGTTTGATCGGAGTAATGGTCGACGTAGACCGCGATCGAATCAAATCCCTTAGAAGGTGGTAGCTGAGTGATGAGATCTACTCCGACGTGTTCCCAAGGTCCGGCCGGAGTTTCCTGAGGTTGTAGTACTGCTTTAGGGTGCGGAGCTGACTTATAGCGTTGACAGCGATCACAGCCTAGTACGTAATCTCACGAAAGCATTCATCTTTGGCCACCAATAGTGTCGTGAGACTAGCTCTATGGTGCCATGTTTGCCCGGATGACCAGCCGCGGGTGCGTCATGGCAAGATTTGACGATTTCGTGACGGAGCTCTTTGTTGTTAGGGATGTAGAGTTTTCCCTTGTAATAGATGAGCCGTCACTCTCTTCCCATTCGAGTAAACCGCTGACAAGTTTGCGAGGACCCTTCTTGCGAAGGGTAGCGAGAGCTTGTGCGACTTCTGCTTCTTGCTCCGTGCATTCTCGGATCTTTGATTCGAGCGGAGAAGCAGTGGCAAGTGCACTGGTGGCGAGGATGCGGAAGTGTTCCGGTTTCAGTACCACCTGATCCTTGTTGTCTTCTTCGTCCGTGACAGCGTGAGAGTGAAGACGAGAGAGAGGATCAGCATGTATCATGGTACTACCGGGCTTGTGTACCAACACGAAGTCGAAGTCAGCCAAAAGTAATGACCAACGTGCTTGACGTCGAGTGAGGTGTTGCGCAGTCTTCCAGTACTGCAGTTTGCTGATCTGTCCAGATCTCAAACGGTTCCTTGAGCCCTCAAGGTAGTGGCGCCAATCTTTGAGAGCTTCGGTGATGGCTAACATCTCCCGATCAAAGATTTCGTAGTTACGTTCTGCTTCAGTCATAGATGCGGACCGGTAGGCGATAGGGTGGTAGAATCCATCTTCCTTCGATTTCTGGGAGATGATTCCACCGGTCGCATAGCCCGAGGCATCGACTTCTAGACGTGTAGGGAGTTCAGGGTCCCAGACTGCCAAGATAGGCTTAGTGGTAAAGGCCTTCTTTAGCAACGTGAAGGCAGTCTCTTGTGCTGGACCCCAGACGAACGGTACGTCCTTCTTAGTCAGGTCGTGTAGAGGCCGTGCGTGCTTTGAGAAGTCTTGAATGAAGCGGCGGTAGAAGTTGGCGAACCCGATGAATCCTCTGACTTCTTTGAGGTTCTTGGGTGTGGGCCACGTAGAAACTGCTTGGACTTTGACAGGGTCCATAGCTACTTCGCCGGCGCGAATGATCAATCCAAGGTACTCGATCTCAGATTTCTCAAACTCGCACTTTTCCGGACGAAGATACAGATCGTGCTGCTGAAGTCGCTCGAGGACTTCATGAACAACCTTGCGGTGCTCTGTCAGGTTGTTACTCCAGATCAAGATGTCATCTAGATAGACAGCCACCTTGCCCTCGGCCACGAGGTCGGCGAAGATGTTGTCCATCAGAGCTTGGAAGGTAGCGGGTGAGTTCGTGAGACCGAAGAACATGACTTTAGGTTCGAAGAGTCCTCGGTTGGTAACGAAAGCCGCTTTGTACTCGTCTCCTTCTTTGATGCGGACATTGTGATATCCCCAACAACATCGAATTTGGTGAAGATCTTTGCACCCTTGAGCTTGTTGATGATGTCGGTGGCAAGCGGTAGAGGGTAGCGGTTCTTCACGTGATGTCGTTGAGTTTTCTGTAGTCCTGGATAAGTCGGAGTTTGTTGTCCTTCTTTTTGATGAAGAAGACTGGAGAAGCCATGGAGACTTAGAAGGCGTGATGTAACCTTTTGCTAGGTTCTCCTGGATGAATTGTCAAGCTCGGCTTGTTCTTCAGGGGCATAGGATAAACTTTCGATTTGATAGTCTCAGGAGCGTCTGGTTTGAGATCAATCGAATGGTCCCAGGGCTGATGCTGGGGTAGCCGATTAGACTCTTCCTCAGAGAAGACTTTAGCATGTCGGTGATACTCTGATGGAACAATGTCTTCGAAGGAGCGCTGAGCTTTAGCTTCGTTTGCTTCGGCAGCAAGCTTGGTAGAGTAGGTGAAGCCGGCCATACACCAGACTTCGTCAGTGGTGTCTTGGATAATACCGGCTTTGACCCACTGCCTACGTTCTTTGCAATTACCGTCAACCTTCTGGAAAGGTTCATCAGGAGATTCTTCCGAGCCGCTCGGAATTGTCATTTCTCCTTTTTCCCAGTTAACGGTAGGGTTTACGCGTTGAGCCATGGTAGCCCAAGAATGACGTCTTCTGGACCTAAGTCCGTGACGAGAAACTCTGCCTTTTCCGTGTGATCTCCGACTGTGAGTGTAAGGCGAACGAAGTGCGTTAATCCGCCAGCTTTATTCTTAGTTCCGTCAATGTTATGCAATGAGATGACCCTTTCGAGCGGGTGCTGAATAATCTTATGCTTCTTGACGAACTGGTGACTGATGAATAAAGCCGTAGCTCCTGAATCGATCATAGCAGGAACGCGAATGCTTCTATTCAGACCTTTAACTAGTACATGTACACGGAAATGAGACGATAACCGATCTAGCGACGATATAGTACACGAGGAGATAGTAGACGATGGGCATGGAGTAGACGTTGTACACGAAGACGACGAGGCAGAAGACGGGGACGACGAAGGAAGCAAGGACAGGGTATCTGGGGGACTCGCAGCTGCGGCTGTGTCACGAGTCCGCTTCAAAAAACCGCATTAATTTTTGCTGCCATCTCATCCATTTGCTTCTTCTGGATGTCAAGCATGTCCTTGAGCGCAGCAATTTTAGCATCCTTGTCGTTGGACGCGTCTTGCTTGGCTGCAGTAGTAGTCGACGATGTCGACGAGGTAGCGGCAACCTTTTGTCCCTTAGGGACGCCTTGGAGCCGTTTTAGGCAAACTGCCCCCCAGTGACCGGTGCCACCGCAGTGGTTGCAGACCGGGTCGTCTGGGTGCTTCGAGTCCCTCTTCTTGTGACTCTCAGATCCGCAAACCGAGCAGCGCTTGCTCATCTCCTTCTTCCATTTCTGGAAGATCTCCTGTTTGCCCAGACCCGCAAAGAGCGAGTCAAACGAGGCGGAGAAACGGGAGGCATCGATCTCCATAGCATTGGGATCGCGGAACGCCTGCTGATGGGACTTGCCGTGCCCTGACGAGCTGTCCACCATGACCTTGCCGGTGCTGTTGCGGAGGTCGGCAAGTTGAGCATCGACTGCCTTGCACTGGTCCTTGAGGGCGTCGTAGGTAGCGGCGCGGGTTTGAAAGTACGAGACACGTTGCAAGTACTCGGTGCTCAAGCTCGACTTGAGGCGGTCAAAGAGGTCCTGCTGGCTCCAGCCAGTGCGAGGGGCCCATGTCTCAAACTCGGAGATGTGGGCGGCGAAGGTCTTGTTGCCTTGCTTCATGTTGGCGACTTTCGTCTTGGCCTCCATGACAGCATCTATAGGCTCGAATTTGGCTTTAAAAGCCTCGATAAATGTGTCCCAGTCATTTCCAAATGCTGGTTTGCTATTGGCTAACTCCTCAATGTGAGGGCGAGCCCAATCAGCGGCGTCCTCTTGCATGAAGGACAGGGCGCTTGTGATGAGTTTATGAGGATCAAAGATCCTCGCGCCGTTGTTGTCCACCCGGACATGGCCTTGCGCGTCTTGCTGGAAGAACGCTTTTCCTTGATTTTGCGCCCATACTATGAACGCGTGGCGGAAGAGCCGGGCTTCCGACGAGTTTTCCCCTTGAAGGAGACTGGTTTCTCAACTATGCTTCTTTCCCGAGAAGCGTGGGTGGCAGCGGCCACCGCTGGTGTCTGTGCAGCTGCAAGTGCAGCCACCTGGTTGGTCAGGTCTACCATCTTTTGTGTCAAGACGCCTAACATATTCAGGACGTCTTGCTGGCTCAGGTTGGCGACTGGGGCAGCTGGGGCAGCAGGGGCGGCGGGCTGGTTGGGATCCATGTCGTCTGTGACCGTGCTCGAATCGAAGAAATGTATGTAATTGTAGCGTGGTGGCAAAACTGTGGTCGTGTCTAGATCCACTCGAAGTAGCTATCACTATTGACTACGTTAAGTTGTGCTAAAACTCTATCGTAGTTTTTACGAAGCTGCTTGAAGGAAACCTTCCCAATTGCTTTGCAACCCCAGTCAGGAGCTGCCACTCGCGGTCTGCTGTGATGGGTGCAAGATCGTCGACTCGGTTGAGGAAACGATTGACCTTGTTGACGAGGTGGAGCAGGGCGCGACGGTGGTCGGGGTTGGCGTGGTTCAGGAGTTCTTCAAGCTCTGTGAGAGCTTGCAAGCGAGTGCGGACGGCGGTAAGTTTTGGCTTGAAGATGCCTACGAGATCAACCGGTGACAACTTCTTGAAGTCGATTAATACCGGCTTTGGTGCAGCGGGGGCGGGGGTTGGTGCAGGGAGCTTTGCTAGTCGCTCTGCAAAGGTGAGCTTGTGGGTCTGTTGCTCAGCTAAGGTGCGGTCACGCTCCTCAGCAGCTCGTTCTCCGTATGCTCGTGCGGAGGCGCGAAGTTGTCGGTTTTCCTCGTAAGAGGGGACGGTGAGGGTGATGCCTTTGACAGGCGGCTTCTTGGACACGTACTTCGCGACAGTGACCAGGTCCTTGTCATACCAACGATGAGGTTGACCACTCTTGCGCTTTTCAGCGAGAGCGTCGAGGAAAGATGGTGGAAGAGACCTCTTGAGCTGAGGCTCAGTGGCAGGGAGGTTCTTAGAAAAACGGGGGCGTGTGTCCTTAGGCACTAGACAACGCGCAGGGGGTAGAAACGGACGACGTAAGTGTAGCTCAACGGTATGAGAAGACCGGAGACGTACTCGTCAAACAGGAATAAACTTTTTAAAACGGTGGGAATGGGGGACCCAGGGTTTTCACAACGATCTCGACCTAATGACACGGAGACAAGGCTCGACGTGACAAACAGGGACACGAAGTGGATGACGACGAAGTGGTGGTGGTAGGCGTGAAGCTCAATACTCTCACCAGCTATAAACCTTATGCAGATGTCTAGCCCAGTAAAGACCAAGTTAGTATTGATACTACTCGCTATGTAGTACAAGAGGGGTGTTGCTTACCTAGCCCAGTAAAGACCAAGAGGTCGAGATGGGGGCTAGGAGCGTACATGTAGCTGCTTATATAGACTTCAGGGACCTGCGCACAGACCATGTTGAGGGCAGGCTTTGCAAGAAGCCGTGTGAACGAAGAACAAAAGAACTACCTAAAGGAGAACAATAGCTATTGTCTAGACCTTGCCAAGAACTCTACTCGTGAGAGAATCTATCTAAAAGGGGACCAACTATTGTATTCCATTCCCACACCTGTGAGAACATCCTTCCATAAAGAGAACAATAGGGAAAGAACAATAAGGAGTCTATGTGGACGTCATTTATGACATCAAACCCTAGCTATGGGCTGAGCCATGTGTCTGGAGCCATGTGGGCTTACTTAAGCTAAGTCACATGCCAGTGTGACGTAGTAGCAAGTAATGTGACCGTGTGGAGCGTCTAAGCCACGTGATACGGGCGCTTAATAGACGTGCAAAGGAGTTTATGCAGAGAGAATTGAAACTAGGTTGTAGCCCGGAGTTTTACAGATAAAAACAAGAGGTAAATTGCGAAAATTAAGGGCTAGTCAGGCCATCCATGACAACGTGGATGTTGCGTCAGGAGGAGGTGGTTGTTGAGTTGGGGGCACTTGCGACGTGGTAGTAGCCGGCTGCGAAGAGGGCGTTAAAGGGAGTGAAAGTTCAAGATCGTACGTGGTCGGCGGAGAGGTTGGAATGCTCGAAGTTGGTTGAGTAGGAGGTGAAGGACAGTTAGGAAAGATCAGTTCATCGAATACAACGTCAGTACTCGAGACAATCATATGAGTATGTTTGTCCCATAAGCGGTAACCTTTAGAACCCGCTTCATACCCAACATGCACAAGAGGCTGAGCGTGAGCATCGAGCTTCCTGCGATGATCCTTGTAAATGTGGTGATAGGCGAGGCAACCAAAAACACGGAAGTATGAAACATCCGGCTTGGAGCCAGTGATAATCTCGAATGGTGTCCTCCAATCCAGAGACCGTTTGGGTGCTCGGTTGCGCACATGCACAGCGGTTTTCACGGCTTCTTCCCAAAATCCTTTGGACATCCCGGCGGCGTAAAGCATAGAGAGCGCAGCCTCCATGATGGTGCGGTTGAAACGCTCAGCCTTGCCGTTTTGTTGTGGTGTATCCGGGGTGGTGCGCTGATGGACAATGCCAAGATCCTTCAGTCATTGCACAAAGCGCTTTGACTGGTATTCACCGCCCCTGTCAGAGCGAAGAATCTTGATATCCCTCTCGAACTGAGTTTTGACCAGCTGACGGAACTCCTCAAACTTCTGCTCCTGTTCGTCTTTGTGTTTCAGGAAATAAATCCAGACATTGTCAGAGCAGTCGTCGATATACGTGAGCATGTAGAGGTGTCCGCCGTTTACAGAAGAGTTCTGCATAGGTCCAGCCAAGTCAGTGTGGATGAGATCAAAAGGTTTGTCCGCGCGAGGTGTCGAGGATGAATGGAATGTGCGTCGTGTGGCCTTGCCGAGTTGACAACCTTCGCATGCGTGTTCAGAGCGAGGAGTCTTCTCGTCAATAGTCAGACCTGTCACCGGGGAGTCGTCAGAGCGTAGCTTCTGTAGTGCTTCCCAGTTCAGGTGACCATAGCGTTGGTGTACAAGGTCGATGGGTGACGGGTGCGTGTGCGTGGAGGAGGCGACCGACGAAGAAGAGACGCGAAGTCCCAACCAGTATTGGCCGCCCTTGAGAGTACCTATGCCATAGGTGGTATCATTCTTGTGTATCCGTGCTTTACCGCCAGTGAAAACGGTAGAGAATCCTTTGGAGTCGAGACAGGAAATCGAAATGAGTCGGTAGGCGATGCCCGGGCAGTATAAGACGTTGTCGAACTGCGCTGTGAGCTGCTTTCCATCAACGTGTACGGTTCCACGTACGCTCCCAGACCCAAGCGTAGACATTGAAGTCTTCGAAGCATCAGCCAATGTTGCGAACGACGGCGTAGTGAACGGCTTGTAGTCATGGAAGTCGTTGAGGTTGTTGGTGATGTGTCTCGTACAGCCTGAGTCAAGCATCCAGGGTGTTTCACCCGAAGCATAAAACATAACATCTATATTCGCGACGTTGGCAGCTTCGGACGTGGAGTCCTCAGCGGAGACTACATGTACAGCAGCAGAACTGTTAGACGATGATGGTGACCCAGAAGGTTCCTTCTTCCCCTTGTCCTTTCCTCCTTTTCCCCCTTTCCTTGCCTCCTCAATGGCAGCCTTCTTCTTACGACACTCGTCCTCTGTGTGACCCTTGTACTTGCAGAACCCGCACTGCTTCTTTGACTTGCCCGACGAGGACGAAGCTGAAGACTTGTTGAACTTGACCGCAGAGACTGAAGGCGATTCCTTTCGCTTAGCCTCGTCAATGAGGCGCGATCAGATGTCGTCGTATTTCAAGTCCTTTGGCGCGGTGACAGTGAGGATGGACTCGACGATGTTGTAGAAGGAGTCAGGGAGTACCGAGAGAAGACCGAAGATCTTGAGCAGTTCCTTGTTGCCAAGGATGCCGGAGGCGTCAACTTCCTGCCAGAGACGACCACGTTCTTCAAGCTGTTCAACGAGAGGGCGTGAGCCGTCGATCGTGTGAAGGAAGTATTGCTTGAACTTGAGGAACGCAGAGAGAGTGGTCGAGGCGGAGTAGTTGGCCTTAAGCTTAGCGTAGATCTCGGCGGCGGAGTTGGTCTCGAGGTCGAAGAGATGGTGGAGAGAGCTATCGACGGTCGCGAGGAGAACCAGAGTGACGTTGGCATCGGCCTTGCACCAGTCGTCGTAGTCCGTGTCGGTGGACGCGGGCTTGACCAGAGAAGGATCGACCATGCCAGACGCGGCTTGCGTCTTGAGGAACTGGATGAACAGCATGTTCCATTCCTTCCAGTTGTTGGCACCAGTCAGCTTAGGCAGCGAGTCGAGTTTGATGAACGAGGAGTTGCTGGAAGTGTTCTTGACGAACAACGAACCGGCGGCAGAGAGGCCTGCAGAGGCAGGAGTGGACCCAGCAGGGCCAGACGATGCCGAACCACCTGTGGGAGGTGTAGTGCTCGACATGTTGATATAACGTTAAGGATGTGGATATGAAAACCTAGAGTCTTGTGTCGACGTTGATCGGAGCGAAGCGCAGATGGGCGCGATAAGGTGAACGACGAGTGTGGATTAGAGTCAGGCGGGGCTCATAACCTAAAGCCGGTCGAATGAATTCAACATGTCTAGAGGCAGAGATGGATGCGCAGTCGTAATCCCACTTGCCGTCGTAAGGACCTAAGACACACGAGCGAAGCGAGTTAATCCAGGTGCGAAAGAGAAAGAGCACGATTGCATAATGACTGTACCTAAGACACACGAGCGAAGCGAGTTAACTACAGGTACAGGCTGTGAGCATATTGCATATGTGAGGGGCAACGAAGAATACTCACTCCAGGTGCGAAAGAGAAAGAGCACAATGGAGTGTCAGGAGCGGGGGCGAAGGTATATAAGACAGAGCCCACAGGCGACCCAAAAAGGAATATCTGTGATACAGATGTGTCCGCGTGATGAAAGAACAATAGAGCGACCATATACGGAAAACAAAAGAGAGTCCGGTAATTACTAGTCCGTGAGCCGGAGCTGAAAAGCCATTAAAGCCATGTCCTGTTGATTTCTGAACTGCCTCACCCCCATTGGAACTGCCACAGGCTGTGTTCTGGTTGTAACTCCTGCTTAGAGAGCAACTAACAGTTGTGAAACTTTGCGGAACAATCAGATACAGTACTCACTACTAATGCAGCCACAAACTTACATTGTCCAAGGATGTAGGGGTTGATAATTTGTAGTTAGCTTCCAAAGTACTGGTAATTCTTGCTCAGAGCCAACACTATGTGTAGCATGTCTTGTTATTGTATTCCTTGTTCAGAGAGCAAGCAATGTCTGTATATTGCTGCACATCAACCTGGCCAGAATTTGACATCATTTGCCAGCAGGAGTGGAGTTTGAATCTGGGTCTGGATGACTGTTTTCAGTAGACAGGCCATAACTTGCTCAATTTCACTTCAATTGACAGGATGTTTGTACCAGGATGTTGCCAAATTATAGGGCTATCCAATGGTGTATTATATGTACGGATTTGTACCCATATTCAGTTTGTAAAACTTAAAAACTGCATATTGATTGCAAAAGTTATCTGATGCCAAGTTATAAAGGGCTGATAACAAAGCCAGTGTGATGCTATCAGCTGGATTCATTGTTTTGTTATTGACACTGTTACTGTCTGTATTCTGCCATCAACTTCCCACACTTTGGGGGACAAAAAGGTCACATCTGAAAAGGCATTAATGTGCTGGAGCATACTGGAACAGTTCTTCTTCATTCTTAAGGAATTGTAAAACATTAATAGCTGACAGGTGGGATAAACTCTTGAATGGAAGTTGTTTCTCCATGGAGTATGGTAGCAGTCAGTTGCAAAGCCCTGGTTTGGACAATGTGAACATGTCCAGCAGCTCAGACCACGGCAACTTGGACAATAGCAGTGCTATTTGGTCTTTCAAGGCTGGTTGTGATAGTGAGCTGGGTCTACACAACATAGGCAAGAAAAAGTTCTATTCTACAAACAAGCTAGGCAAGGATGAGGGAGAGAAAGAGGACCACAGGCAGGAAGAGGATCATGGGCAGGACTTGATCTATGTCAAAGGTAAGATAATGATAACTTACTTTGCTGCTTACTCAAGAAGGACAGAGATGTAGACTTAGACATGGAGTAGCACTCATACAAATCCATATATTCATGCTTGCGCTGTTTGTAGTACATCTACGCTACAGTAGTCAATGTCAAGATTACTTACTGCTCCACTCGTGAAGCATAACTTATCAATCTGTTTCACATGGTCTAGCACTTTATGAGCACTTCACTCACCTCAACATAAGGCAACTAATTGTGCCAGTTGTTCTGGAACAGAAACGGTGATACAACCGGAAATGGCGTAGACATGCAAATGGACCCTATTGTGTGGAATTGCTCTGCCTGAGAGGTGTTGCGGAAAGTTCCGACTACAGCAATAGGCATTGGCAATAGCTTTTGGCCAAGCTATGAGTGCTTCAAACATTGATCCATGGACTTACTTGGTTTTGGTGTTCTCACCTCCAATGGCAGTGCAACACTCTTTGCCAGCAAGTGTGATGCAATGTGATGCAAATCAATACCATGCAATGTGATGTGATGTGATGTGATGTGTGATAGAACAAAAGTGTTGCAAATGGGAGTGGTGTAAAAGCAATGGCACTAGAGGCAACACAGTGATGAGGAAAGGGTAGTGATTGGAATGCAATAACACAAGAGGGGAAGAGGAAGTGGTATTGTAAAGTGCAAGAGAAAGGACTAAGCTAACTCATCAAAAAAGGAGAACACAAAAACCAATGGAGAACATAGTAGGAATGCAAATGGGAACACAATGTAAGCACAGTATAAGACGCGGTAGCCTTGAAAAGGAGAAGGGGGGGCAGTAAAAGGGGGCTGCAGTGAAAGAGAAACGCAGTGCAGTAAGTGACGCAGTGAAATAAATGCAGTAGAAACACAAAAAAGGGTTGCAATGAAGGTGAAAGTGATGCAGGGTGAGAGATACGCACTGTGGAGTTGCTCAAGATGCAAGGGGCAAAGTAGCAGAGGCAAACTTGAGGGGGGTGTCGCATTCTCAGCTAAGCAAAGTAGAAACACAGTGTATATAAATCAAAGGTGATAGGGGCTATAGGAAGATGAAGTCCATGTGATAGCAAGGCAAGAAAAGGGGAATCACACAATGAAACAAGGGACAAACACGAAATGTGTTACAGGGGTGATAGGGCACTGCTGTTGACGCAGCTAACTCCAAGCAGCCAATCAAGCCATAGCCCAATGACACGAAGCTATGTGAGGCTGTGCAATGAAAAGAAAAGTAGTGCCACGGAAGCAAATCCTTAGCAGTGCTGTGATTGAGGGTCTTCATGGAAGGCTGCTTGCAAGGCACTCCTATCAAAGAAAAAGGGCTGAGGAATCCGAGGGAGCAAGTGAGAAAATGGCTGTATGAGTCTGGCAGGCATGAGCTTGAGTGTGAGGGACAGAGAGTGTGCAATGTGCAACACCCAACAATGCACTGCAAAACATTTCAAGTCTTGCGAATGACAAAGGCTGCTGCTATTCTGTGCAAATGTGCTCGCATTTGGGTCTTTTTATGTCCAGTGGTTTCCAGGTGTATCAGCACAAGCAGACATCAACAGTTTGTCCCACCTTGCATAAGTGACCTCCAAGTTTTGTGTTATCTTTGTAGTTCTTCTATTAGGGGAGTTCAGAGTAGGTTGATTACCAGTGATTCCGGGTCTGATTAAGTGGTGATTTTTCTTGCCGTCAATTTTCTTAATCAGACTATTAATCAGAGTGCACTCTGAACACCCCATCCCACAGTGCTGATTCTGCCTGATTCTCCAACACAACATTAGTAATTCACTCTAACACAACATAAGTAATTCCCTCATTATCTCAATTCGGTCTTTTTTTATTTATTAAAAAATCAATGTTATTAAACGTCGGCGGAGCCAGAGACGGTAAAAACATAAAACTATACACATACTACTCTACGTGTAACAGGGAGACTCTTGAGCCCAGACGCGCGAGACGCACAAAGTAGTAATATAGAGCCTTTGGTTGTGCGTACGGGGAGGGAAAGCAATGCCATGCGCAATGAAAACAGTAGAACGACAAGGCCGGATATTGCATAGGCGGCGTAGGCGAAGCACGTATCCCATAATGTCCTTGAGGCAGCGTGTGACGAAGGAAAGTACGAGGCAGGGACACTGAGCCCATTCCGTCCTGACGCTCCGTCGTATATCATGAACGTCGTGAGATTCCTGTTGGACGCGTCCGCGTTTTGGAGTGTGCTAACGGCCGAAGAGACAGTGGCAAAGGAATACGTGAAATCCGCCTGGCGAAAGCGGACTCCGAGATGTTCGTAGAGCACTATGAGCTGAGTATAGTAGCCTGAGATGAGTTCAGTATGCTGCACGGCGGTTTGGGGTTTGTGTACATACCGCCTTGGAAGAAGCGCATCGGTACGTCTATTCTTTTCTCCGTCGTCGAGTCTTGGCCGGGTAGTGTGACGTTGACCGAGTGCGAGTCCATCCCCAGCGACGCAGCCTGCAGATTCCAAAGTCATGGTCAGCAAGGGTCCTGTAACGCACAATTGACTCGCTGTTCATCTCGGCAAGCTTAGCAGTATGTGAACGCCAATTTCGGATTAGCTCGCTGATGCTGCAACGCGTTGGCTCGACAGACGAGCAAATCTTGCGTTGGACTAAGCCACGTATGTATGCAACCAATGGAGAGCAAGTTCGGAGTGATAGATTTGAGAAAGAGCTGTACGCACCTTTGCGAAAACGTGCACCCCAAACTCTAAGTCTCCCATGCAAGGTGTCTTGTTGTCGTCAGAGTTGACGTTGGAGGGGACAGCCGAGGCGGTGTATGGGAGGGAGGCGGTGGTGAATGAGGAGAGGGCGGCACGCTGGGCCCATACAAGCTTGATGAGTTTGTCTTCAAAGTCGCGGCAGGTGGGGATGATGTTGTCGAGGTTGTAGGCCCAGACGACGAGAACCCGTTCGTCCCTCTGAAGGACGTGTGAGTGCAAGATACGAGCTGGGGATGAGAGACAGACGTACGATGAAGGCGCCACACTGCTCCTTGTCTGTGCGGGGCAGCCAGGACATGCTGTCAAGGACCTGTATACGAGTGTCATTGTCCACGTAGATTGCGTCTGGTGGGATGTCGTACGGTGACGGTCTCGATGGCGACGCTGCTCGTGACCATAGAGGGAGAATGGGGCGGTGGGGTCAACAGCGCGGGACCATAGAGGGAGAATGGGGCGGTGGGGTCAACAGCACGGCCTCGTTGAAGGTATGTGTAACCTTCGTAGCCGTCGCGGATGAGGCCTGGAGCGGGTGGGATGTCGTACGGTGACGGTCTCGACGGCGACGCTGCTCGTGACCATAGAGGGAGAATGGGGCGGTGGGGTCAACAGCGCGGCCTTGTTGGAGGTGTGTGTAAGCTTCGTCGCCGTCGCGGATGAGGCCTGGAGCGGGTGGGATGTCGTACGGTGACGGTCTCGACGGCGACGCTGCTCGTGACCATAGAGGGAGAATGGGGCGGTGGGGTCAACAGCGCGGCCTCGTTGAAGGTGTGTGTAACCTTTGTCGCCGTTGCGGATAAGGCCTGAAGCGGGTGGGATGTCGTACGGTGACGGTCTTGACGGCGGCGCTGCTCGTGACCCCGAGTATGATCTCTGATATGTCGCGTTGCTCCCGCCATCCTTGGATCTGCAAAAGGAGAGGAGCAAGAGGAGAGAGAGAGGCACAAGTATACGCACCATCAGTTGGTCTTGACGCCCTCGTTGTTCTCGCCATCCTCGTTGTCCTCGCCATCCTCGTTGTCCTCGCAGTCCTCATTGTTTGAGCATCCATCTACAGTCCACTGCGTTGCCGTCCTCGTCGTTCATGCCAACCTTGTGGTACACTGTGTCGCCGACCTCGTTGCTCACGCTGTCAACGTGCAGTCCTCTCGGCCTCCAAGATGTCGCGTTGCTCCTGTCATCCTTGGATCTGCAAAAGGAGAGGAGAGAGAGGAGAGAGAAAGGCACAAATATACGTACCTTGTGTCTGCGAGCACTGTGAAGGTAAAGAGAAAGACAGAGAGGCGCTCGCATTGACTGTTGTGTAACGGTAGTGGTTCGGTAAGAGAAAACATGCGATTGAGCACTGTCTGCCAGAGAGACAGTTGAGAGCAATAAATACAAGTATGTATACCTCAGCTAGAAGCCACTATCGTGAGCACCGTTTGTGTTGTACATGTGGGAAACTCCGTCAGGGAACTTAGATCCTTCACGAGAGAACTCGGAGTCAGAGCGAGAAAAGTGGTCCGTTGGACCTGCATCCACACTGAAGGAAGAAGGGCCGGAAGTGTTGAATTGCAGCTGGTCGGGTGCACTGGCAAACATCGGAGGTCCATGGCCAGACTTCTGCTCGCGCTCGTACTTCAACCTCATCTTCATCATCTGCATCTCGTGTTCATGCTGCATCGCCAGGGTCCTTCGCCTCTCTCGTGCTTCCACCGCCGCTAACTTAGCCTTGAGCTTAGCCTTCTGTAAGTCTTTGTCAGCCTCGATCTTTGCTTTCTTGACCTCCAGTTGCCTCTGCGCAGTAACCTCTGCCGCCACACCAAGCTCGTTGAGTGCATCGACTCCCTTGAACCTCTTTGCTGCGGTAGGAGAAGATTTAGCAGGAGTTGCCACTGAGGTGCTGGGGCGAGCCGGAGTCCTTTTCGTGGACTTGACCTGCGGTTTGGTAGCTAGAGAATGTGAGTACATGTAGCAAGGTCAATTCTGGGTCGGAATGATTACATACCTTTTTCCGCATCACTGTCATCAGGTGCATCCTCGGTACGACATTTCAATGGCACCACCGAGCTTGCGCCATGCTGCTCCTCTTCCTCCTCATCGGACGAACTCATTTCAAAGTCATAGCAACTCGCGCTTTGGCTGGTGATATTGCCGGTACTCTCTTCGCGTCCATCGTGTTCCGCACCAGGCATGATGATGTTGAGGTCGATTTCGGTATCACCATTTCCGAGACCCTTGCGCACTCGGTTAGGCCGCTCCTTGACAAGTTCTTTCATATCCCAGAGCCACGGGAATTCCTGCTTTATTTTCTCTGCATGCACGTAGACCGTAGAAATCTGAATGTTAGCATGTAGATGGAGCTTAGCACTATCATGTCACGTACCCCACTTGTTCACAAATTTGTTATCCATGGTCATGTCTATCTCGTCCTCACAATTGATCCCTGCGCCCGTCTCGCCCATTGACTCCATGTGCATAGCATAGGTTGACTCAAGCCTGCACGAAACATCAGTGTTCAAAAAGAAGCAGAAGCCAAGGTACAGTCTACCACTCACGAAGACAGCCGGTTCTTCACTTTAGTAGCCCAAGCCGACCTCTGTTTCGGATCCGCCTTCGCGCTCGTTATGAGCTTTTCGTAGTCAGGGTGGTCTCCAAAGACAAGGATGGCTAGCTGCCAGTGGTGCTCGGACTTTGTCTTGCCACCTCCACGGCTGGTAGAAACATTCCCACCCACAGAAGAGTATAAGCAGGACTTGATCTCAGTGTTGTCGAGAATGCTGCTGATAAGCTTGTCAGTGAGCATCGTATCCTTCGACCAGCTGTCAGATTTCTCAGTTTGTGCCTGTCTACATCTAGAGAACCATAGGAGACCCCACTTAACAGCAATCTTGGCATCTGTGCCCTTTTCGACGTTAGGTGTCTCTATGCCATTCTTGCCTTTTCCGGCAACTCCCTGGGCTTTCTTTCCTTTTTTTAGTGCCTCGTCGCCAGCGGTCGTGCTGGTTGGTGCGTGCAGGGTCAAATTCGGGGTCAACTTCTTTTTGGCCATGGTGATAGCGGCGAGTGGTGGAGTGAGGATCAAAGAGGGGCGGCGGACAGGTGTTTTCAGAAGAGGGGTATACATATATTGTTATCATGGTAACTAATTTTGTTATAAGTAAGTACCAAGTAAGTACAGGGGAGCGAGAATCGAGGCTTGATTCTTGTCGTCCCTCCTCCAGAGGAGGGACAACAAGGGAGCGCGATTAAGCATGATTCCCGTTAATCGCGCAAATAATCACGGAGTAGGACCCCAGACCACCGCTGCAGAATCAAACCAGAATCAGACCCAAGAATCAACGTTAATCGTCCACTCTGAACGCCCCTATTGTGTTCCTGACAGTCTCTCTTTGTTTCACTGTGTTGTTTGTACTGTGTTTGTTTACTGTGTTTCACTTTCACTGCAACTGCATGTGATAGCAACCCTTCTCTCTTCATGAGCAACTGCATTTTGTGTTTCATGACTCTTACTGTGCTCTCATTGCAAATTTGCTTTGTCATACATCACTATGACTACTTATTTGCACAATAGCTTCCTATCCACAACTTGCATCACTTTGCTCACTTCATCAAGTTAACCCCCCTTTTGCTTTGCTGCTTTATAAACACTTACCCTACTACCCTGTTGCCTTTAGTTGCACAAGGTTAGCTTGGACTCTTGGGGCACCTTGCAAAAACTATACACACTTTTGTGGACTTGCACCCTTACACTTCTATTGCCAATTTGTGGTGGGTTGTGTGGTCTTGGGGTTGTTATTGATTTTAGAGTGTGTATCAGTGGTTTAGAATTCCTGAAGAATGAAGAAGAATTGTTCCAGTGTGCTGCAGCACATTGATGCTTTTTCAGATGTGACCTTTTTATCCCCCAAAGTGTGGGAAGTTGATGGGAGAATACAGAGAGTAACAGTCTCAATATCAAAGCAATGAATGCAGTTGATGGCATCACACTGACTTTGTTATGAGCCCTTTATAACTTTGTATTAGATCACTTTTGCATCCAGAATGCACTTTTTAATTTTTACAGGCTGCATATGGGCGCAGAGTTGTACAAATTATACACCATTGGATAGCTCTTTATTTCGGCAACATTCTGGTACAAACATTCTGTCAATTACAATTCCTGAAGAATGAAGAAGAATTGTTCCAGTGTGCTCCAGCACATTGATGCCTTTTCAGATGTGACCTTTTTGTCCCCCAAAGTGTGGGAAGTTGATGGCAGAATACAGACAGTAACAGTGTCAATAACAAAACAATGAATCCAGCTGATAGCATCACACTGGCTTTGTTATCAGCCCTTTATAACTTGGCATCAGATAACTTTTGCAATCAATATGCAGTTTTTAAGTTTTACAAACTGAATATGGGTACAAATCCGTACATATAATACACCATTGGATAGCCCTATCATTTGGCAACATCCTGGTACAAACATCCTGTCAATTGAAGTGAAATTGAGCAAGTTATGGCCTGTCTACTGAAAAAAGTCATCCAGACCCAGATTCAAACTCCACTCCTGCTGGCAAATGATGTCAAATTCTGGCCAGGTTGATGTGCAGCAATATACAGACATTGCTTGCTCTCTGAACAAGGAATACAATAACAAGACATGCTACACATAGTGTTGGCTCTGAGCAAGAATTACCAGTACTTTGGAAGCTAACTACAAATTCTCAACCCCTACATTCTTGAACAATGTAAACCTGTGGCTGCATCAGCAGTGAGTGCTGCATCTGATTGTTCCACAAGTTTCACAACTGTTAATTGCTCTCTAAGCAGGAGTTACAATCAGAACACAGCCTGTGGCAGTTCCAATGGGGGTGAGGCAGGTCAGACATCAACAGGATGTGGTTGCATCAGCATAAAGCACTGCCTTTGATTCTTCCATACAGTTACACAACCACCAGTTGCTCTATAAGTAGGAGTTACAATCAGAACACAGCCTGTGGCAGCTC
Source organism: Cytidiella melzeri (assembly GCA_022592445.1). Lineage (NCBI taxonomy): Eukaryota > Fungi > Basidiomycota > Agaricomycetes > Polyporales > Irpicaceae > Cytidiella > Cytidiella melzeri. The sequence continues at coordinate 9,839 of JABYQR010000169.1, read as the reverse complement.
TGATGGGGGTGAGGTAGCACAGATATCAGCTGGATGTGGTTTCATCAGCAGCCAGCACTGCATTCAATTGGTCCACAAAGTTTCACAACCACTGAGTTCCAAGGAGGAGTTACAGCTGTGGCAGTTTCAATGGGGGTGAGGCAGTTCAGACATCAACAGTGCATGGTTGCATTGGCAGCAAGCACTGCATTCAATTGGTTCACAAGGTTTTATAACCACTACTCTCTATGCAGAAGTTACAATCAGAACACAATCTGTGGCAGTTCCAATAGGGGTGATGCAGGTCAGACATCAACAGGACATGGTTGCATCAGCAGCAACCACTGCCTCGTATTGTTGCCTAAGGTTTCACAACCATGAGTTGCTCTCTAAGGAGGAATCAAAATCAGAACATAGTCTGTGGCAGTTCTAATGGGGCTGAAGCAGTTCAGACATCAACAGGATGTGGTTGCATTAGCATAAAGCACTGCCTTTGATTCTTCCATACAGTTTCACAACCACCAGTTGCTCCATAAGCAGGTGTTACAAACAGAACACAGCCTGTTGCAGCTCCGATGGGGGTGAGGCAGTGCAGACATCAACAGGGCACATGTAACATGTTCTACCAATTGATCTAATGAGACACCCTACAGCTCTTCATTCTTGAAGCAAGTAATTTTCTAGAATCAGCAAGGAACACTGCACAAGATTAATGACAAGATAGATGAAGCCCCTTGCTACCATTGGTGATTACCTTCATCAATATATGGCTCCTTTTCCTGGAATCAAACTTCTCAATTGTAGTAAAGTCACTTTATCCCAGATCAAGTTGCCTATCAAAGGTGTGTTCATTAGCAAATGCCCGTAACACAGTCAATATTCATGACCAGATGGCTTGGTAAGTGACGCAAAGACAGGGGTTCAATGCGGCAGACAGGGACACGAAGTGGATGACGACAAAGTGGTGGTGGTAGGCGTAAAGCATAATACTCTCACCAGCTATAAATCTTATTCAGATGTCTAGCCCAGTAAACACCAAGTTAGCATTGAGTACTACTAGCTATGTAGTACAGAAGGGAGTGGCTTACCTAGCCCAGTAAAGACCAAGAGGTCGAGATGGGGGCTAGGAGCGTACATGCAGCTGCTTATATAGACTTCAGGGACATGCGCACAGACCATGTTGAGGGCAGGCTTTGCAAGAAGCCGTGTGAACGAAGAACAAAAGAACTACCTAAAGGAGAACAATAGCTATTGTCTAGACCTTTCCAAGAACTCTACTTGTGAGAGAATCTGTCTAAAAGGAGACCAACTTTTGTATTCTATTCCCACACCCGTGAGCACATCCTTCCATAAAGAGAACAATAAGGAAAGAACAAAAAGGAGTCCATGTGGACGTCATCTATGACATCAAACCCTAGCTATGGGCTGAGCCATGTGCTTGTAGCCATGTGGTCTTACTTAAGCTAAGTCACATGCCAGTGTGACGTAGTAGCAAGTAATGTGACCGTGTGTAGCATCTAAGCCACGTGATACGTGCGCTTAATAGACGTGAAAAGGGAGTTTATGCAGATAAGGTTGCAACTGAGTTGCAGCCCGGAGTTTTATAGATAAAAACAAGAGGTAAATTGCAAAAATTAAGGGCTAGTCGGGCCATCCATGACATTACCCCCCTCCTCAAATCGAGCGTCCTCGCGAAGCATCACTGTGCTGTGGTGATAGAGGTCTTCTACCCGTCTACAGGGATTCAGCAGAATTTCCCTGACTGTCTAGTCAGAAGGATGCTAGGAAGTTTCTCCCCTTCTGGTGTCATTGACTCGACGTTACCCGTCAGTGTGATGTTCTTGAGATATCCAGACCAATGTGTTTGCCTTCATCCCAGCTAAGATCGTATGTAGATGAATAGATCGTGCGAAGGAAAGCGGGGTCGGTCTGGGTATTGAATTCCCGAAAGTGCGAGCGTAGATCCGCGAAGAGTGAAGCTTTGATGACCCGGGGCGCTCCGGGGTTTGCTTTGTAGAAGTTGTCAATTGCTTCTTGACTATTCTCGAGGTTCTCAACCGGTTCCCAGCTATTGTGTCTGTCTGAATACCCTTCCCATTTAACTAGGAATTGCAGTTTCTTCCATCGTCCGTGTAGCCTGCTGTCTAGCACCTTTTTGACAACGTACTGTTCTTCTCCTTCTATGACGATAGGATCAGGAGGTGGGGGTACGTCTTTGCCGTTGTCGTGCCAGGGACTTAGACGGTTGATGTGGAAGACGGGGTGGATTCGGAGATAGCTGGGTAGATTGAGTTTGTAGTCAAGATTGCCAATGCGTTCAATGACTTTGTACAGGCCGAGCTGTCGAGGACCGAGTTTAGGCGTAGCCTGGTGAATGTTGACGTTTTTAGCACTCAGCCAGACCATGTCCCCTACTTGGAAGACGCGTGGAGAGCGCTTCTCAGATTTGTAGAGTTGCTTCATCTTTTCTTTGCTTGGACGAAGAGCTGCTTGCGTCTCCTTATGTACTCGAGCCATATTGTCAAGGCGCTCATTGAGCGATGGGATATTGCTTCGCTTGCCGACTGGTATGGTGAAATTGGGGCGATATCCGTAGATGACCTCAAACGGTGTTTGTGAATTACCTGTATGTACTGGTGAGTTGAGTGCAAACTCAGCCACCGGCAGATGATTGACCCAGTCGTCTTGTCGTTGTTGACAGAATAGACGCAGGTACTGTTCAATATCCTGGTTTTTCCGTTCAACTTTGCCATTTCCTTGCAGATGATAGGCAGTCGTAAAACCAGTTTCTATGCCTAGGCGGTGATAGAGTGCACGCATGAAGCGTGCTGCAAACTGGGGTCCTCGGTCAGAGAACACCTTTTTGGGAATGCCGTGAAGTTGGAATACGTGTAGGTCGGCAATCCCCTCAGCGTTAACCCTAGTAGTAGTAGGGATGATATGTGTTTGATCGGAGTAGTGGTCAACGTAGACCGCGATTGAATCAAATCCCTTAGAGGGTAAAGCTGAGTGATGAGATCCACACCAATGTGTTCCCAAGGTCCAGCTGGAGTCTCCTGAGGCTGTAGTACTGCTTTAGGATGTGGAGCTGACTTGTAACACTGACAGCAATCACAGCCTAGTACGTAAGTCTCTACGAAGGCATTCATCTTTGGCCACCAATGGTGTTGTGAGACTAACTCTATGGTGCCGTGTTTGCCGGATGACCAGCCGCGGGTTTGTCATGGCAAGATTTGACGATTTTGTGACGGAGCTCTTTGTTGTTAGATGTAGAGTTTTCCCTTGTAATAGATGAGTCCGTCACTCTCTTCCCATTCGAGTAAACCGCTGACAAGTTTGCGAGGACCCTTCTTTCAAAGGGTAGCAAGAGCTTGTGCGACTTCTGCTTCTTGTTCCGTGCATTCTCGGATCTTTGATTCGAGCGGAGAAGCAGTGGTAAGCGCACTGGTAGCGAGGATGCGGAAATGTTCCGGTTTCAGTACCACTTGATCCTTGTTGTCTTCTTCATCCGTGACAGCATGTGAGTGAAGACGAGAGAGAGGATCAGCGTGTATCATGGTACTACCGGGCTTGTGTACCAACACGAAGTCGAAGTCAGCCAAGAGTAATGACCAACGTGCTTGACATCGAGTGAGGTGTTGCGCAGTTTTCCAGTACTGCAAGTTTGCATGATCTGTCCAGATCTCAAACGGTTTCTTGAGCCCCTCAAGGTAGTGGCGCCAATCTTTGAGAGCTTTGGTGATGGCTAACATTTCCCGATCAAAGATTTCGTAGTTACGCTCGGCTTCAGTCATAGACGCGGACTGGTAGGCGATAGAATGGTAGAATCCATCTTCCTTTGACTTCTGGGAGATGATTCCACCGGTTGCATAGCGCGGAGCATCGACTTCTAGACGTGTAGGGAGTTCAGGGTCCCAGACTGCCAAGATGGGCTTAGTGAGAAAGGCCCTCTTTAGCAACGTGAAGGCAGTCTGGTGTGCTGGACCCCAGACAAACAGTACGTCCTTCTTAGTCAGGTTGTGTAAAGGCCGTTCGTGCTTTGAGAAGTCCTGAATGAAGCGGCGGTAGAAGTTGACAAACCCAATAAATCCTCTAACTTCTTTGAGGTTCTTGGGTGTGGGTCACGTAGAAACTGCTTGGACTTTGACAGGGTCCATAGCTACTTCGCTGGCGCAAATGATCAACCCAAGGTACTCAATCTCAGATTTCTCAAACTTGCACATTTCCGGCTGGAGGTAGAGATCATGCTGCTGAAGTCGCTCGAGGACTTCATGTACAACCTTGCGGTGCTCCGTCAGGTTGTTGCTCCAGATCAAGATGTCATCTCGATGGACAGCCACCTTGCCGTCGGCGACAAGGTTGGCGAAGATGTTGTCCATCAGAGCTTGGAAGGTAGCGGGTGAGTTCGTGAGACCGAAGAACATGACTTTAGCTTTGAAAAGTCCTTGGTTGGTAACAAATGATGCTTTGTACTTGTCTCCTTCTTTGATTCAGATGTTGTGGTATCCCCAATGAACATCAAATTTGGTGAACATCTTTGCACCCTTGAGCTTGTTAATAATGTCAGTGGCAAGCGGTAGAGGGTGGCAGTTCATCACAGTGATGTCGTTGAGTTTGCAATAGTCCTGAATAAGTCGGAGTTTGTTATCCTTCTTTTTGATGAAGAAAACTGGAGAAGCCATTGGAGACTTGGAAGGCGTGATGTAACCTTTGGATAGGTTCTCCTGAATGAACTTGTCAAGCTCGGCTTGTTCATTCAGGGGCATAGGGTAAACTTTGATGGTCTCAGGAACGTCTGGTTTGAGATCAATTGAATGGTCCCAGGGCTGATGCTGGGGTAGCCGATTAGACTCTTCCTCAGAGCAGACTTTAGCGTGTCTATGGTACTCTGATGAAATGATGTCTTCGAAGGAGCGCTGAGCTTTAGCTTTGCTTGCTTCGGCAGCAAGCTTAGTAGAGTAGGTGAAGCCGGCCATACACCAGACTTTGTGAGTGGTGTCTTGGATAATACCAACCGAGAGTGCAAGATGATAAGAATGAGAGGAAAGAAAAAATGATTACACGAACAGTAATTCCAAAAGGTTCAAAAAGAATGATAAACCTGCGACAGCAAATGCGAAGAAAAAATGAAGGTGACACAACAATGCATATATGTAATAATGTACAACCAAGGATTGCTGAGTTGAATGGCCTTCTTGCTGACCGTAGCCCGGAATGATATAACACTATATCAGAGCGGCATCCTCGAGACTTTGACGAAGGACAATGCTGAGAATTGGGGATGCGACAGAATCGCAAATGTTGAGGTACTTGAGACCGTGTGTGAGGTTGTTACCATGATGTTTGTGTATGTGCTGGGTATCTGAGCAGCGGGGGGAGAGAGAGAGGATGGCGGTTGGGGGCAAGAGCAAGAGCGCCGAAGACGGGGAAGGGAAGTGTGAAGGGGGTCAATCTGCCACATGTGAAGTCAAAGTGAACTTATAAAAAAAAACCAAATGCCGCATTGTACGAACAAATACCCCTGCGTGTATAGAGCAATAGGAACAAACATGCACTCACCGGTTCTGTCATTTCGAGACCAAGTACAAAGCCGACATTGAGGATTGATGTGTGCAACGATATAGGGGTGAGAGTGGTCAAGCATATGGAGGTGAGAGGTGGGAGGAAAACAGAGGGAGCAATGTCCTTATGCGCCACAAAGCGCAACTCGGTGCTGACAGGCAAAAACTTACGTCCTCTTTTGAACAAGACGCACGTTTTTGCGCGTCATTATCAAAAGAGGACGTAAGCTCTGGCCTGTCAGCACCGAGTTGCGCTTTGTGGCGCAGGAGGATATACCTGACTTACCGCGCTTAGCTGCTCTTTGCAGCACTACCTATCTACTAGTCGCCCTCGCCGACATTGCAATGGATCCATTTCCGGAAACGCAAGGAGTTGAGGAGGAAGTTGAGCAAAACAAGATTGACAGGGATGGTGAGGAGGGAAACAAAGAGTCAGAGGATGTTGAAGAAAGTGGGGCACGTCGAGATGAGAACGGGGACAAAGGGGTCGCTATAGGCTCCCGATACGTCTGGTAAGTCAGTGATCAACATGCTCGCGGGTTTGACGCACCTCAGACATGAGCAGGACTCTAAATTGTGCCCCTAAAGTCATACAATTCGCGTTTGAACCAGACGGGTTGACTGCTAGAAAAGCTGAGCCGGAGCCTCCCAGTAAGTGCATTTCTGCTTGCGTCTCCTGGAAGCACCGCGGTTGGAAGGAAGGCAAACTGACGACGGAAGAATTCCCGAGCAAGGGTGATGGTGGCGAACAGCTTGACACAATCCTGCATCGTCTGAGTCCGCGAATGACGATTGGGTTGGAACATGTTTGTGCCGGCCCAAGGAGCTCTTCACAATGCGGAGAACTCTACTGCCAACAGGGATACAATGCAGGACAGCAAATGGGTTCACTATGCCGGCATATTACACAAGAACTTGGGTGCGTCTCCTCCCTGCTCTGCATAACATCGGGTCCCACCGTAAAGTGCGTTTTCCTCAATGCTGTTGTCTTTGCTTGTGGCAACGCCGCTCTCAGACACTTCGTAATGAGTCGCACGGTTGATGTGACTGCTTTACGAAGTGTCTGAAGGCTTCTTGCACCAACCACCGAGGAAGTGGATTCATCGCTAACCCTCATCATTTACTTAGTTGTGTACTTTCGCTGCGCGTATCGCGCGTTTTGACTTTCAACCTCCCCGTTGCGCATACTCTACTGTGTGCATAGTACCTCGGCATGTACCCTCCCTGGCTTTGCCGACAAATAACAATACTGAAAATAAAATAAAAACATCGCCAACCCCTTGATTTCGTCATCTTGACTTTTGAGACACAGTGGGTACAAGCCAGGTCTGGGTACACAGGGTGCTTGCGTGCACGTGAACGAAGGGAGTGCGAATATGAGGACAGCTAATTGCAGCCTGATGACAACGTCTCAGGTAAAGACCTCAATATACAGATAATCCGAGTGGCGCATGTCAAAAGTATAAGGAGATGGGATGACAGGATATTGTATTGTGATCAAGCAAGCTATTTGTAGCGTAGAAGGAAAACTGGATGATGTATATATATTATCCCAATTGCAAGGGTACGTACGACTACGTTCTGCAGCCAGAGTAACTTAATTGCTAGGTCATGAACATAACTCGCATACTCTACAGATGCAGTACTCTGCCGGAAACACCCGCAAATCATTTTCCAACTATCCAGCTCCATCCTGCCTCACGAAAGACTGGCTGATGAAGGACACTTCAAGAGTGCACACTCTGTTGTCGACCTCATAGCAAATCGCCATCAGCTGTACGTTGTCTTGCAAAACAACACGCACCTTTTCCCTCTGTAGTCTTCTTCCTCAACCCCAAGACTCCGGCACACGCTGTGCATGCCAACCGTACTCTACAACAATACAACTCGAGAACAACACAATTGTGCTTGCTCCCACATCATGCTCGGATCAGGTTTCATCAGATTGAGCAATTGTGGTTGGCGGAACAGGCCAATGGCAGAGAAGATAGCAGCAAATTTGTTGTTGTAGGTGATATTGGTGTGCAGTGAGCGGCTGACAGGGAATGTGAGTGGTGAGGAATTTGTCGTGCGGTTCATCTGTGTTGAGTTGCACACAGAAGAGAGGATGAGACAGAAAAGGATGAACGCGGTGAGACACTGAGTCACGCTTCAAACTAAGAACAACCTTAAAGACAACACCACCAACCACGAAGTGGCAATAGAAGTGTAAAGGTGTGGAAGCGCGGAAGTGTTAAAGTAAATGCGAGGTGGCCTAAGAGTCCTAGTTTTACCTGTGCTATAGGAGCGACAAGGTTTTTGTGATAAAGTTTTATATGAAGGGAGCTTGACGGGCAACTACCACGCGTATCGCGGGTAAAAGGGGCAAGTCGGCGCGGTGAAAGCGAAAGAGTTATAGCGCGGCTCCAAGAGAGCGCGCGTGAAAGGTCGCGGCTTGTAGGAAAACGGCGCGCGGAGGGACGCAGAAGATAAACGTAGACGCAATATGAATCTCAAACACAAAACGCGGTCGCTGGTGAAGATGAAGTGGTCGCTGTAAAACGCGGGCGCAGTGAAAGTGAACGCAGTAAGCTCGACGCAGTGAAGATGAAACGCAACGCAGTAACGCAGTAAAATAACGCAGTTAAAAAGCAAACGCAGTATGAAAAAGCCGAAAGGAAACGTGAGAGAAAGATAAACTAATGGCGCGCGAGTCGCAGCGGAAGGCTATGTAAGATCGCAGTCAAGTGGACTCGACAGACTGCGCGCGGGGGCGGTAGTGTAGAACAACACTTCCCGAGCGGCGATGCGTATTACAGGCGAATGCGTGGCCAACGACGACGTTGGTTGAGCTGGTAAGATTGAACTGTACTAGTTCGCACTCGTGATCCTCGCCTTCAAAGTCTGGGGATAGCCAGCAATCTGGGTGCGGCGCGCGCGGGCGATCGCAGTCGAGTGGGACGAAAGGTCCTGTGCGTAGGGGAACTGGATGATCGCTCTGAGTATCGCAGTAAGAACAGTTTTCAAGCGAGTCCGCGACGGAGGCGACGGACGGCGCTGGCGAGGGTGATTTAGGAGTTGATCTCGCAGGGGAGACCGTAGGCGCTGCTGAGGGTTCTGGCGGCGGCGTGGGCGCGGGGATGATGGGGTAACGGCGTAGAACCTCGCGCGGGCGCGGGCGGTAAGGGCAGCGACCGTCGGGCAGGTGGGGAACAATTGGACAGTAACGGCAGACTCGAGGCGGGTTGTCGTTGGTAGATGCCGCGGACATAAACGTGGGAAAGGTCGCAGCGAGACAACGCAGAAGAAGCTACAGCTATGGGCGCGAAGAGACTCCCTCGACGCGAACGCAAAGCGTAAAGTGTACTCTGGAAACTGGGGTGGGGATTTATTGATCTCCTACGCAGTACAAACAACACCTTTTTATATACTCTGAAGACCCTCTCCTAAACCTTTCCTTCTATGTCCTAAACCCAAACGCGAGAGCGAGGAAACGGGGTGGCAGAATACTTCCGTCTGCGGAGGCAAAATGTCCAGCGAGTCGACGCCCGGCGGGACACAGCGTTGGTCGACGCGGCGTAGCGGCGCGCGCCCTTGCGCTGAAGAGGCGCCAACCGTCGCGAGCAGGTGATGAGGCGCCGTCCAGGAGTTGCACAGCGTGGCGTGATAGGAGTCTTCCTGAAACGGGGTTCGCGCGTCAAGTTTCTTCTACCGTTGGTCCGACCCGCGTCCGAAACTCTTGGTGGCTGGCCGGCCCATGCTCCGATGCAAAAGGGGCGTGTCTGTGAGCCAGAGTTTGGTGCGATTCCTCGGCCTCGGATGTTTCCGGCGCGTTGCTGCTCCTTGTCAAGTCCTCGGGCCCTCGGTGAACTCCCCGTGACCTCGGTGGACTCCTCGTGCCCGTGACGCTGGGAAAGTGGAGGGATTTGCCGCTCAGGATGACGCGGGCCGCGCAAATGGCGGGCTGCTGCCGGGTCTCCGCGCCTAGCCGATTTCCGGGCGTATCATTCTCCCCCCAACTAAAATCCGAACCGTCCCCGGTTCTCGCGTGGCAAGTCGAACCGTGGGAACTCTGACCACGAGGCTCCTCGCGCTATTGTGTCGTTGGACTTCGAGTTTTTCGCCCTCTCTTCCTCTGCTTCCGCACTTCCCTCCCATATTTGCTTCCGCCCTTCCCAAGATGTCAGCCCAAGCCTCCTCTTCTCGCCGCGTTGCTCCTCGCCCTGCCACTCGCCGCAACCGCTCCCCTCTCCGCACCATGACCGCCCACGTGCGCAAGGCACTGACCCCTCCCCCCCTATCTCCTGCTGAGCAGTTGCT